>CAJQZN010016046.1:0-15576 GCA_907164685.1 Colias eurytheme | reverse complement strand
TGATTTAGTAAACAATTGAGAAGTTATTTAAAATATACCTAATTTTAACACCTTTAATTCAAGATGGCGGCTAGCGCCTGGGTCCGTCAAGGTCGAAAACTTGGATTTTTATTAACCTTTCATACCTAAACAATATTGTTTCAAAACATTTTCTACGCCACCTTTTGTAGAGCAGAGGCTTTTTCATTTCCCCACAGACTGGACTATTATAGATAGATTATTTTTTCAAGATTCACTTTGCGAGTGAAATATCGAAGTTTTTCTATAGATTAATAATATAGATTACGTTAGTTTTGCCGCCGTAAAATCTTCCATTAATGTGAACATCTAATTATACGTCAATATTAAACGCAATTTATAGGATAAGTAAATGGTCTAAAGAAACTTGTTCGAACGGTTTGTCTTTGATCTATTTTTTTAAATCGAATTACTTTTAGATTTTATGTATAAACTAGTTTTGGTTATTAACTATAGGTTACTGATTAATTATCTAATTGCTGGAAAATACGTGTAACGTAGATTTTTTGCGATTTTTTTATGTTCTTTGGTTGTTTTTGTAGATTTTTATTTAATGTAAGTTAAATTTTTTAATTCTGAATTAAGCCATTATATTTTATTATAATATTAAGAAGATTCTTGCTCGTAATGTTGTTTTGCTATGATAAAGATTTTAAACCAAGCGAAGTCGCCACTCGAGCCTAGTCTAGTTATAACCTTCTAGTGTGTAGTATATTAATATTCCTCACATCATGGGATAACTTTAGCTAGATATAGCTTAGCCTTATGGGAGCTAATCAAGTTGAGATTACCGTAATGAGTCAAAAGAAACATAACTCTGGGAATGAGAATATGAGATGTAGTGTAGGAGCTGGTGGCATATTTTGTGTTTCAATTTATATCTAAAACCTTAAGAAATGTGTTACATATAATATAAATATAAGACTATATAAAATATCAAGTATGGTAAAGATTTTAAATAATTCATAATGTAAACAGTTACAAAGATGGGCTCCTAATTTCTTTGAATGAATAGAATGGTTATTCTTCATCTAACCTTATAGTACCTACTGGTTTAATTAAGTTAAAATATTTTACATATTATTTTTTGAAGCATTACCTTTATATAGTCGTCGTAAAACCGTTTCATTTTAATGCCATAAAGAACTAGCGAACTATAAATATACAGTTTGATAGAATTTCATTCTTGAGCAGTTCATGGAATACCTAATGTACAATTTATTTTAAGAGTTCCCCGATCCCTCTTACACAGTTCATTTCCTTTTAGAATATTGCACTTCTATTCAAAGGAAAATCCTTTCAAAGTGGATGTTAATTAAAGCATAAATTACAATCTTTGAGATGCCAACAAGGGTATATAAGTTGTAAGGATCTTGATAATTATGCCTTTAAACTGTGTACTTCTTCAGCGTTATATTTTTTGTGAACGCTTAGCTTGGGTACGAAATTAAGTGGGCACTGGGTTGTTTTTTATTACTGTATACTTTCCCAATAATATTACGAAATTATATAGCCGATGTGGCATATTAAATGAGTTATATAATATTTTCTGGTAATTAACTGTAAAATATACTATTTGGTTTCTTGTTACATAAATATATTACTTATAGTAAATTAATATATGATCCTGGATAACAATTCAATAATCAAAAGCAATATTTAAATGGTTGACCATTTCTTTCTCTAGCTCTTAGACTACATACGACAAGTATGGAATAAGTTCACTACTGGTTATGTTACACCATTTCCTGTGTTACACGTTTAAAGGTATTTAAAAAGTACATTAGTACTGTGAAAGATATCTTAAATTATATAAATCTCGTGTCACAATGTTTGTCCTCAATGGACTCCTAAACCACTTAACCGATTATAATAAAATTCGCAAACCATGTGCAGTTCGATCCAACTTGAGAGATAGGATAGGTCTTATCCCGGAAATCCCACAGGAAAGGGAACTATGCGGGGTTTTCTCTGAAAACGCGGGCGAAGCCGAGGGCGGAAAGCTAGTTACTTTATAAGCATTTCTAGTGATTTAACAAGAAATTGATGGTGTTGATTAATTTATTAAAAGCGGTTATTTGTTGGAAAGATTTATTCAGTAGTTACGATTCGGTTCATTATGAATAAGAATGTTCAGTATAACTTTTTTTAAAGTATATAAATAGAAGTTGTAGAATTCCTGGTTACCTATATTTATCTTTGTTAAGTTACTCATTTCGATTTAGAAAATACTAGGTACCTAAGAACAGAGATTAGACGACAAATCAATTTTTTTTCGAGACTACATTCAAAATCTATTTATGTCTAAGAATATAATAACGATGATTAATTATTTATTCTTAACGTTTACCTTCTTCATTTTTATTAAAACAATAAAATTAAATAATATCTATACTTAATATTATAAAGCTGAAGAGTTTGTTTGTTTGTTTGTTTGAACGCACTAATCTCGGGAACTACTGATCCGATTTGAAAAATTCTTTCGGTGTTAGATAGCCCATTTATCGAGGAAGGTTATAGGCTATATTTCATCACGCTACGGGCAACAGGAGTGGAGCCACGGGGGTGAAACCGCGCGGAGCAGCTAGTGTAAAATATATTTGACATCAATCACATTTTAAACGTAACAAATTAAATTGTAACTAAATGAAAAAATGCAGACGTCAAAAGTCACTCGCAAACCACTTAATGCTAAAGAATTTCCAAGAATGTTGGTAAGACAGGAAACTAAAGGGACATCGATATGAGAAACTTTAAAATTATGCGCCGAGTCTTTCCAACTTATTTATTTGATTAACCCGGTAGGGATTCTCTTCCAGCAAATGCTAAGCTATGTTAAAACTATGTTTTGTAACTTACGTTAATAATTTATTAGCTATCGTTGTAGAAGTCTGTAATTGCTACGCTATAAGATTTAATGTTAATTTTTTTATCTCTTGATTTTTTTATTGATAAGTGTATAACTAAGATACTATCTATTTATTTTACCATCCTATATGCCTAACACGTTATTATGAAAAATTTTAAAAGACAATTTAAAAATTCCACACCTTGTTTTTTATTTATTAGTTCTTATCTAATATAGAAAACAAAAAAGTTGGCATAAAATATACCGTATAGAATTATTGCTGGCCTTATGACTATAACCATTTCTTCAATAGCAAAGTTAAAAAATATAACCACATAATTCGATAAGACAAACAATTTATGTACCACATCCTGACAACCAAAATAACTCAACTAAAATGATTCATCCGCCTCACCAATCTATTTTTATCTACAATTATCATTCTTTTGTTTCAGATCTCGGAATAGCATGGCGCCAGAATATTTCACCAATACGTAGGGGAGTGTCTCACGATGTAAATAAATGTGGGTAGACGGAAAAATGTCGAACAGACACAGATGTGTGAGTGGGGTTCCGTTGTTCTTGTTGATACGGACTTTGGTGTGTGTGCGTGTGGTGTGGGGGTACCATGAACAGAAGTTTGCTATGGAGCCGCAGGATCAGGTTTGTTTTACCTTTTTTTAATGATATATTAACATAGTAATATGTTTATACTTAGATAATATAAATTTTGTGATTTTTTAGCAAATAGAATGGCATTATATTCATTTGTAGTATTTGTTTAAAGATCGATTAGATATTTAAGCATTTAGATTATTACATAGAATATATCATAGCAGATATTGTAATTTATTTGTAACAAGATTTTAATTGTAATAAGTTTTGGACACCACCATTGTGATTATCTATATATAGCATCACATCGCTTCGCTTTTACTGTACCCAAAGTGGAGTATAATTTCATATTCCTTTATATTCCCGGAACGAATAACTTGAGAACTAGTCGAGGGATTGTAGATATAATGAAGTTTTCAAACAGACGAGACAGATTTAATAAGTTCGGTATAGTTTTGTCATGTCTGTTTTTTATTTGTTTTTACAATGATATAAAATTCAATGATATTATAAAATTGTCATGGTACAAAGTCCTTGAAACAATTTTATAATCGCATTTAAGCTTTGAATTCTTGTTCCTCTTTTACGCAAATAGATATACCGATTCAAGAGGAAGGTTTTAGTACAAAATTTGTTGAGTGTAAGACAAAGCGGACAAAGCCGTGGGCGGTAAGCTAGTAAAAGTAAGATATTCTTATCTCAGAGTACTAAAAACGATATAAATGCACCATCTCATGAATAATACTAACATCAATTAATTGACTATAAACGACCTTCACAACTGCATTGAAAAACACTTAAACACATAAACACATAGCCAATTGCATAAATATATCTAATACGAATCAAAAAACACGATTAAAATCGAAACCAGAATTAAAAATTTAAATAAGTTCGCTTCCGTGAAATGCTTGATTTTATCATAGAATTTTATCCGTCGATACTTGAGTCAATTTATGTTAATTATTAATTAATTAAATAAATGAACGAACTTGACACTTCTCACAATTATTATACCGGTTTTGTTAGATAAAGGATACGGTTTAACTGCTTTTATAGGATTTATAATTTGAAATGACTACCTATTTCTCTTAGCGAAGAAATATGCATCTTATAATAGTAGTAATATGTAGGTAGTAAATATGATAATTGAATAAAGCAATTGAACTTTTAGTTTTTGAAGTGAAACTTCTTTAGGCGCGTTAAGAGTAAAATTTAATTATCGCGTCATGGCAATACCGTCACGTCATGGAGTAAGGCGACTATTTTGGTATCTTTGAATCTTGCCAAAGTTCTACTTCTGATACGTGTGCTCGGCACACACGCTCTTTTTAATATTAATTAGTCGTTTATTAAAGCATAGATTTTATGTTAAATCATTTTTGTTTCATTTTCACGCCATTTACAATGGCAGTATCCTTCCTCCCAACTAATATTATAACTGCGAAAGTTTGTAGGGATGGATGGATGTTTGTAATTCTTTCACGCAAATACTACTGAACCGATTACAATGAAATTTAGTATGTATGTAGCTGAATACCCAGAATAAGACATAGGCTATTTGTATCCCGGAAATCCAGGATAAAAATAGCCTATTTTTTATTCTGTGTCTTAGGAACGGGAACTATGCGGGTTTTCCTTTGAAAACGCTGGGGAAGCCGCGGGCGGAAATCTAGTATTTGATAATGAAATTGTACATAATACCTTACTAACCATATACATATACGAGCAAAATAAAGAAAGAAAGAAAAGACTGGTAATAGAATCCTGGACATTTTATCCCTACGCAATATATTTAAAACTGGAGACAGCTATTAATTCCCACGTATCTTATCTAAACGCTTAACACGTTCAAGACGGGGCCCGATTTTGGCTACTTATCGTTGGGCCGGCATAGGGCTTAGAAGACCTGTTGGTGAACTTCATTTACGGCCGGCATCAGGTGGAAAGGACCTGTTACACCTTTTGACATTAAAATCAAATGTGTCATCCAGTTGAAGACTTTTTTGAAAATTCTTTCTTGAAATGTATTGTTATTGAATCACTGCATAACAACATTAGACCCGTTTTTGAAAAAAATATCATTAAAGGAGGTTAAATTAGTAGTAAAATTATAGGATCTTATACACCTGATCCCGGCACTAGTGAATATGATTGCTAGTGATGTCAAATGAATCGACTATATAATTAAAAAAAATCAATTCGTTTTTACCTCAAAAACAGTATGCGCTTCATTATAACAGTTATGACAATACGAGAGTGAATCAAAAAGTTCTTGGAATCACTATAAAAATGTAAAATCTATTTTCCAAAATTTGTTTTTCTCTTTGTAAAAAATGTTTTTCTAGCTATCAAAAATCTCAACCACGGCTACCATTGCCGCATCATAATCGTAAAATTTTGTTAGATATATAATAATAGATATCAATACAATATCGCAACGTCTAATTATTATGCACATCACTAATTAACTGACCTGTCACCAAGGGCCGGCTATCGGGTTATCAGGCATCGGGTCTTTTAGATCCGATATCCGTCCTGCAAGGACAAAATTTCTTTGCAGGCCGTATCAGGTCTAAAAGATCCGATACATATATTTTTCCTTTTATGGGTACTATTTAGTGGCAGAATACCAGTCAATATATCTGTCACACTCTCACTACAAAAAATCCTAAAGTAAACTACCCCGGCCCATGCGATAGCAATAGAAATCTCTCTCCGGCCCGCGCGAATAGTTCTCTTCAGGTGTTTTCGACCCGATGCCGTACTGAACGTGTTAACACAAGATCAGACCGGGTTATCTCTTCAATTAATCCGACATTTTATTAATTTTACCGTTTTCTTATATACTTAATGAGCATTTATTAAGATGTAACGTAGTTATCGATACTCCATTTCGATTTTAAACTATCTTCTGTGTAATAAATTGAAGCATAACGTTGGTGAAAAAAATGTTTTCTATATTTGAAGTCACGAGTTCATTTCAGTCCTTATTGTCAACTACCGTCATTATTACATGATTTTTTTAAATTCATCTCCACCTTTTGTAATATAGTATTTACGCTGTTTGTTTATTTATATTTATAACTAGCTTTCCACCCGCAGTTTTGCCCGCTATATCTCGAGAATCACTGTATCTATTAAAAAAACCGCATCAAAATCCGTTGCGTAGTTTTAAAGATTTAAACATACATAGGGTAAAAGAAAGCGACTTTGTTTTATACTTAGTGATTGTAATTAACTAAATATCATTTATTTAATCAATTAATCATTGATTTTATCAACAGACGGCAGTGATAGGCTCGCGGGTGACCCTTCCCTGCAGGGTCGAGAACAAGGCTGGTCAACTGCAGTGGACGAAAGACGACTTCGGTCTTGGATTACATAGAGACCTCAGTGGTTACGACCGGTATAAAATGATCGGTAGTGATGAAGAAGGTTGGTTTTTAATTATTATGAGTAATTTATATGTTAGGAAGATTTAAGATGTATGTAGAATTTATGTGTTTGTAATTTGTGTCTTCTCATCTTATTTCTTTCTTATTATTAACTAGAGGTCCGCCCGGCTTCGCCCGTGGTAAATATTTCGCAATAAAAGGTAGCCTATGTCCTTTCTCGGGTATCAAAATATCTCCATACCAAATTTCATGCAAATTGGTTCAGTAGTTTAGGCGTGATTGAGTAACAGACAGACAGACAGAGTTACTTTCGCATTTATAATATTAGTATAGATTGTATGATAAGTATTTCTTTCCTTTGGTGTAGGTATACAATATACCGTTAATTCATAAATACCTATATCATTATACAATTACCACCTAAATGTATTTAGCTCTAAGGTTAGTTTAAGTTTGATTGAATAAACGAATTTGAATTTGAATTCATTCATTTGAAAATTAATTCACTAATTACTTAAAAATTTAACAATTGACATACCTAGTCTTTCGTATTTGTAATATTCAATATTGAATTCATATTACTATGGCTTAATTGGTCTAATCGATATGATTCATTATATTATTCAACTACCCTTGAATTATTAATACGGACATAATTATTTCGTCAATTTATATTTCTATTATATTGTTTAGTTGTTACAGTCAAAACTCATTGCTGGTCAAAATAAATTTTGTCTACAAAAAACAGTCAAAAATATTTTTAACCGACGCGAAATAGTGCGTTTTCCCATTCAAATTCAAACTATGTAAGTATATTATAGTTTTACTGCGACTTGCTTGCATGTTAATTATGTATCGTAAAATTTCAGCTGAAGCATTTGATATATTTTTTTTATGATTAAACTTTTTATTTTAAAATATATGGTTTTGTCAACGTTCTTAATTATAAACGTTGACAACACGTTTGCAAAAATCATTTTAAATAGCTGTTGACCGACTCCTTGTCAAAAAGGTTTTTGACTTGTTTCAGCAGTTTCAGGTTTTGACAGGCAATGAGTTTTGACTGTAACATAGTGACTATTGTTCGTTTCATACCTCCAATATTAGTTGCATTAAACATTGAAGCTATTTGAATTATGCGGGCATTAATTTTTATTGATAATCATTTTACAAAACGTTATATTACGTAATTTGTTTTGTAATTTACGTAGTACTGTTAATTACATATAGATATAAATTCAACAAATATAAAAGATAATTAATATTTTTTAGCTAATAACTAAACCGCCTGAAAATTGTCACTAAAATCATTGCACCCAATCGAAAGTTCTGAGGTAACAAACACAAAAAAAATCAGTCGAATTGAGATGTCCTCTTTTTTTGAAGTAGGATAAAAAATACATTCGTATATCCTGGTTTTAAGTGAGTTAATTTTTCCATTTTCATTATGCAAGCATTTTTTTTAAACAAACTGAACTTGAAAATAATGAATATTTCGTTCAGTAATTTTCTACTTAGAATTTCCACTTGTGCATCTTATTTATAGTTAGATATAGTGTTTCAGAACCAAATTCCTCCCTGAGGACTTAGTGCAAGTAATATTAATGTTCTTAATGTGCAACACGTGGTACTTAATCTAGTGTGTCATAAACTTAAGCAAATATATTATAAAGGATATTAAATAACGTTATATAGCAAGGATATTTTGTTTGGAAATAAAAAAGTAATTTTTAGTAACAGGGGCCGTATTATGACTCCTTATTTCCAGACAATTTACGCCGAGAATTGAACTGACTGGCAAATTGGCAATTACACCATAATAATTAACCATGTCTGGTGATTGCGATCATAATATGAATTTGCCAATCAGTTCAATTTAGGGCGAAAACTGTCTGGAAATAAGAGGTCATAAAACGGCACCAGATTTTGGTTTAAGCCGTTCAAAATAAGCAATAGATTAATTCATTTCCATAAATATGATAAAAAGTAAAAACTATGATATAAGCACCTCTTTACCTTTCTTGATTAAGTAAGCTTCATAACTGCCCATTGATTTTTTTTTAAGCTATTGCATAGCTTCTATCGCGGGCCTTGAGTGCGGGGACCGAATCTAGAAATTCCGTAACGAAAAAACCTCACGCTCCCCACTCCGACGGGCACGGAGGTGTGGCTTGAAGGCATGCTATGCAATAGCTTTACCGCGACAGTCCCCGAGTGCCACACGTCTTTTTTTATCAAATAAATATAATTGTTTGTTTCACAGGGGACTATTCCCTGGATATTCGAGATGTGACGCTAGAAGACGATGCCAAATACCAGTGCCAAGTCAGCTCAGGCTCTAGAGGTAAGGTTTTTTATACAATAGTACTATAAATAATATTATAAATACCTTATTATATAACTTTATGGTTAAAGGATGGTTTCAATAAGAAGAAAATACCACAAATAAAAGACAGAATATTGATATTGTTATTTTGGTCGTATTCAATCAAATTAGGTACTTTCCATCACATTTCTATAGTACCTACCTCTAATGTTATTAATTTGCTTCATTTTTTAATTTAATTTGTCACGTTTTAGCGTGACAATTATTATATTGCATTACCTATGAACTTAAGTTTATTCAAACTTACCATCCGCACTATCATAATATATCTAGATCTGTAACATTTTTAAAAGATTTAAATTGAACATAAAACTTTATATCAAAAATCCTAACAAAATAAATCCTATATCCACTTACAAAAACTTATAACCACATGAATACAAAACCAATCGTATTGTTATGTCCATTGTGGAACTATATAATCGCTTCTCGAAAGTTCTGGTTAATTCGGTCTCACGGTTGAGTAGTAATTGAGGTACAATTATGTTGTACAAACAGTGTTGTATTGATTTGGGGACGCGGTTATGGTACGAGCGAGAGCGGAAGCGGAAGCGACATTTTATTTTTATATTATGAATTTAAAGCTTTCGTAAGCTTTATCTAATCAGAAACTGCCCATATAATATTATGTTCCCAGTATCACACGGTAGTGCTATGACTGCCGTAATCCACCACGCTGGGCAAGAGTGGGTTGGCGGATATCACAATACGTTAAACGATGTTTTACTTCGTACTATGAGTACCTAGATTGTTGTGATTCTAACTGAGCGATTAAATTACTAGGTGAACGACTTTAAATACTGGAATACATTTTTTTATTTAATTACCCTTTAATAAGTATCTACATTTTATTGGCATAGTGTTTTTTTAATAGTTATTAAAAAAATGAACTCTGCCCATTATAGTGTTTTTCAAAGTGATTTTTCAATTCGAAACACCACTTTTAAGATAAAATTCCGCTCAGTTATAGTACATACTCATCAGTACTTCGTTCAGACAATATAATGAAACTGCTCATTTTGTATTTTAAGTACCTCAAATTAATGTTTGTAAGTCGCTGCTACCTATCGATAAGAACCAATATTATTTCTTACTATGCTCGCTATCGCGTGTCTATGACTACACCTGTAGCGTATGAGTATTTTAACAAGACGGATTCTAGTTGGCTGTATAACAATCGTATCTATCTCTAATTCACTTAATAATAGGAGAATTATTGTTGTTTCTATTTTATCACTGCACGTACAGGAACATACGAACATTATTTGTGAAATTATATGGTTTAATATATAGAAAATAGTTTGGATAATGGAAAGCCTAGTGTGAAATAACATGTTAGTAGTTGAGAATATATATGTTACTATCTGTTTCCCGCAGCTTCGCTTGCGTGGAAAAGATTAATTTTCATGGTATAAGTTTTCATCCCCTATTTTACCCCTTTAGGGGATGAATTTTCTAAAATCCTTTCTTACGGGACGCCTACGTTACGACATCTATCTGCATGCCAAATTTCAGCCCGATACGTCCAGTGGTTTGGGCTGTGCGTTGATAGATCACTTTAACAGTCATCTTTGAGTTTTATATATGTATATAGATTTGCTACATATTGATGTTTTTATGCCTTGATTAAAGTAATTGATTTGTGTCTACAACATTATTTTGAGCAATTGAATTCATTTCCTTGAAGTGAGCGTTATAATATTATAAATATCTGTTAAATATATGACAAACATAGATAATAATTAAGTATATTTAGATAAGTTAATAAGAAACTCTGTGTTATTAATAACACATATTTTCGTTGACTAGATACTTAAAACCTGTTATAATTATTCTTCTATCATAAATCCCTACTCTTTAATAAGATACGATCATATTTTTGCATCGAACGTTTATTCAATAATACTTAAAAGATTAAGCAGATCATATTGAATGAATCCATGCAAAAACTAAAGAGAAAGATTTTAAAATATCCGTTTTTATAATTATCTATCTAATAAAGCAGGCCATTAAGTATATTACGTTTATCTGTTGCAATACGGTAGGAGTTTCTAATTCAACACACACCAGGGCCGAATTCACTTTAGGACCTTACTGTATTAACAATATAAAAACTATTTAATACTGAATAATATACAAAATACTGAAATTGTTATTTTTAATATATTAATAGCTTTCCTCCCGCGTCATAAACTTGGCAAATTAATTATTTAAACGTTCTTTGATGACCAATATCGGTGCCGCAGTTTTTGAATTTATCACGAACAAATAGACGACAGAATAAATAAGTTATTGATATAATATGCTTCACTCTTAGTGTATTAATTTGATACATGCCCGATGACGATAGCTTATTTCTTAAAAATATTATATTACATTACTACTTATAAATATCAGCTAAGTTACGAAAAAGAAATCACCAATACAATCTTTACACACAGAATACTGTAGTACTGCAAAACCCATTTCCCTTTGCAATACTCATTCCAAAGGGAATTGAAATAGGAAGGAATAAAAGCAGTCTCATTCATCTAATGCTGTATACACATCAAACCTGTGAAAGCCGAATGACATTTACCGTCGCTTCGCCCATTCGATCCAAATATAACGGGAAATTCTTAATTGCGCCGCCTGAATACGGCCCTGAAAAATATTATAAAAGTACCATTGTTTTTCTTGTTAAGCCAAGCTCGAAAATTCTGTTTGCTTTTAATATATTGGAAATCTGTATTTCTTTTCTTATTTTTCATTTTGATTCGAGTCGTGTGGTTTTATTAATATAGTTGATATGTTATTTGTAGTGTCTGATTTTATGGTTCTTTCTCATATTATAAAATAATGTATTACATTAAATGGATTGGTGAGGAGAATTGTGTTTGAATAAAGAACTTTATTACTACGAATTTAAGGTTCTTATTCATAAGGTCATGACGTATTCACTTGGTTCATTTCAACTTCGAACATTGTTATACTTCTAAAAAAAAAAAATATTAAATGACGCTGTAAACTTCTGCGTGTTCTTGTACAAAAATTGCATGCTTGTTTAATAATTCGTTAATTAATAACTATCTGACAGCTATCAATTTGTCACAAGAAAACATATTCCCGATAATATCGTTGCAATAATAGATACCTAGGTACTTACAATTTCTCTGTTGGAAATAGGGTAAGAAAAGACATGAATGAAATTCAAATCGGAGTATTAGAGCAATAGGAATCGTTAACATAAATATATATATCTACCACACCATATAAATAATTTTGAAAAATTAGTTCTTTCTAGAAGAATTTAGTGTTAACATTTAACACTGATTACAGAAGAACAAAGAAGCTGTACAATTTATAATCTCAAGAACACTTGAAACAGAAATATTAAGCACGTCTTAACACCATTTAAAATTGTCAAGTAATATCTTCAAAATAATGTAGTAATTGAGAGAAATATAAAATGTTTTTCAAGAGGAAACTTAGAAGAATAAATGCTCAATTTTTCTAAGTGCTCCGCGTTTTATACAGAGGGAATAAGTTTGTGTTGTTACATTTACTAAGCTTATGACGAGATTTCTATGAACATAAGACCGGGGAATATTATCTTTTCACGATTATTAATGTTTTCATTTTGTTTGCTATACGCAATTTCTTTGCGGATGTTATACATTTAGTAATATTATTTCCTGTGTGATGTAAGTTGTTTACTCGTTTATTTAATAACTAGCTATTCGCCCGCGTCTTCGCCGCGTTTTCAAAGGAAAACCTGCATAGTTCCCGTTCCCGTGGAATTTCGCGGGATAAAACCTATCCTATGTGTTAATCCAAGTTACCCTCTATATGTGTGCTAAATTTCATTATAATCGGTTCAGTAGTTTATGCGTGAAAACCTACAATAACCTGAATACATACATACATTCATACAAACCTTTCCTCTTTTTAATATTAGTATAGATAGTATAGATAGATGTAATAATTAATCTGTATAGTGTATGGTACTTGATTATGTTTACGTAGATATAAATAACGAAAAATACGTTTCTAATCACAAAAGAAGCATCTGAAAATAATTGAAATAGGAAAGTAAACAAGTATCTACTTAAACTGGAAATTATAATATCGAAAGTTACTAACATATAATGTAATTGTAATCTTTGAAAATACATTTTTATAGAACACAATATAATACAGTCATCATCTATAAAAAGATAACAACAAACCAAAATCTCCTTTGTGTCAAACCCGCTTCCACATTAACTATTCAGAAAGAAAATACGCAAAACATTCAAAAAGATATCTAAACAGAAATCGCCCCGTAATTGGCATAATTTATTCCTTTTGAACGCTTCACAATACGACAATTTTTATGACCCGAAATTCAATAAAAACGCTCGGATCAATCTGTTGAACGCTCTATTCATATGCAAAGGGATCATGAAATTAATTTACATAGGCCTTTGTGCGTATATTTGATAAATTCCCTTCTATCTTATCTAAGACCGTTGCTTACGGGCCATTCGGCTTTGTTCGAAGATTAACGTTTAACTCTGCATCGAGATAATCGAATGCTCCTTTTCCACCGTTATCTTAAAGGATTCCTTGATTCCATTAACGTGGCTTGACAAATTTATTCTAATCATCCAGGGGCTCTAAATGTTTCGTTTTAATTTCGACCATTTATCTGATTACGTTTGTATTTTGAGGAGTGTAAATTGATCTGGCTTGAATAGATGGGATATCTAAATCGCTTTGAAGATGTCTTGTATGATTTTGTTGGGTAATACGAGTCAAAGTGACGTTCGGATGCCTTGAATATTTTGGTGTAAGTCCAGGGAGGATGTTTGCGGATTTAGTCGTGAGCGGGAGATTATCATAAAGGGGTATGTAGCAAACAGTTGAAGCAAGTACTGTGTATGAACATTATAATATTATGTAGGTATATGGTCGCGTATGTAGGACAGTTGGTTGGAATAGCAAAAAATCGATTGAAAGTTGTATGGGAGTGTCAATTTCAGCTAAGGTATTTTAATGTGTCATTAGCGTGAAGCGATACGCTCATATTTAACCTTATGTCATAATCATACATTATATATGTAAATACTTTCATGTTCGTATCTTTCCGATCGATTATAATTTTCTGAGAATATTTTATGTACTACAAATATAAATATTCTGTGACATGTAAATTACATGCTATGGATATAAGTAATGAAGGCACATTCGAAGCGTAAATTGTGAATGAACAACGTTTTAATATGGATATATAATTCCGTAGTTCGTAAATGCCTTCGCAAGGAAACCTTTTCGTTTATACTAATGTTATAAATGCGGAAGTAACTGTCTTCTATAACTTTTTATTGTGTTAGAGGATCTTTGAAATTTGGGTGGATTTTAATGCAGAAGTAAGCTTTGTTTTTACTCCGAAATACCGAAAAGGGTAGTGCTTTAATAAAATAGTTTTCTTATCAAATATATTGAGTTAAAGGCTTAATTTAGTACATACTCTACTATCGACCTCATTCAAAATGTATTTTGCCATCAGAAAGTGAATTCATTGAGTAAATATTCTCATTAGTACTCTTAATTCTAATTCTTTAAAATTTGGTTTTCATATACAGAAGAAAAACATTTTTTTATCGAAAAATATATAACTCAACAATCTATAGTAGAAATTTCCATTTTCCAAACAAGAGACGACCCTATTCCAAACTTAATTAGGTTCCAAATTATTCGTACAAATTCTAGCCAGTCCATTCTTCTCGAAGTTTCCGCTAGCTTTGCTAGATGCTGGGAAATACGAAATGTTTTGTGGTGCACATTAAAGTATCAAAACTCGGACACAATGGACTATATTAGTTGTTCTGTTTAAACTTAGACGTGGACCAGGATAGGAGTATTATTAGAAAGGTGTGCAAGGAAGGGGTGTTTTGACTTTGATACGGTATAAAAGTCCTAGATGGCAAAACTGTGCTGTGAAATATACATATATTTAAAGTTTAAATGTACCCAAATTATTTAATCTACCTTCAATGTAATGATTATTGGAAAATAACGATAGCATAACATGTAATAAATACGGAAATATATAGGTATATATTTTTTAATATGGTCATTAGAGAATCTTTGGGCTTCCATTGGCTTTTATTCGATTTCAAATTATCAAAATTTTGATAATTTTGATATTTCTACCCCATTTTCTTATCCCTGAGCCATCTATTTATTAACCGAACAAGAATTTTAAAGGGCAAAGAAAAAACAATTAGAAAAGCTTTCCTATAGTCTTACGATAATTCCATATTGGAATGAGTTTGGCAACCAGCCCA
>CAJQZN010016044.1:0-14263 GCA_907164685.1 Colias eurytheme | reverse complement strand
GGGTAGTTATTAGACTGTTTATCTCGCGATTGAAAAATCGGCCCTTACTGTATTTAGGAAACATGTAAGTTATATTGATCATTCCTATTCCGTATCTAAATTAATTATTATACATGTATATTAAATGTTGAATAGCTGCGAATGTAAAAGGAACAACATAACCATCCTCATAATCATAAAATAAATATTCTAAATAAACTTGTCACGTTTTCTTATAAAACGATTTAAATCGATAAACAATCTTCTGAGCTAATAACTTGGCCAGTAAATAATCTGATACGACCAGAATAAAACCTCTTCAAAGGAGTGATAGTAAAATAACTGCATAGATAATAATATCGTGAAAGCTTATAGCCACAGATTAGATAAGTCTCTGCCTCCTCATAAATAAAAAGAGCATCTTTGTGGTCTGACCGGCAGGACTAGTCGTTTTGTTGAATAAATAACTCTATGGAATGTCGTTCTGTTCTGAGGAGTTAATTTTATGTTGATATTAATTTAAAAAATAATTTTATAGTTATTCCTGTTACTTAGATGGGAATAACGTTCATGAAAATTAACAATATCTTCCAACTTACATAGTATGTATTTCCCCAAACACAAGCAGAATGAAACAAAAACCGGATTGAATTCCATGTTTTTTGCTCTATACCTATTTCTACCTATATATTTTGCATATAGATAATTAGATAAAGAAGCTGTGTAAAGAAGCCTTAATAAAATCTTATATATATTTATTCACATAATATAAAAGCTTTTCTCTACCCACTGTTTCCTAGAAACAATTTCTTACTGTTAACCTGTTGTAAAAACAAGACATACTTACACGCCATTATTTTATTTGTCGTTACAAGACTCCCTCTATGGCTCTCTGAGTTACTGATACCGTTCTCTCTAGTAATTACAGAACATTTTTTTATTTAACAAAAAAACTTGCCAGGAATTTCCTTGACCATAGACACACTTCTATCAATTGTTTCAAATACACCTCTATTAGTAGACATTAAGATGCATTTTAACTTAATGAGATGAAAGCTATACTCTTGGACACCGTTTACAACCACAGTTTACAACAAACTTGTTATTAACTACACCTGTCAGTACATTATGCATAACATCTTCTAATGAATTTGATAAAAATAGAGATTCTAAAATGTGCGTATTTATTCATATTCAAACGAATAAAGCACAAATCACCACACATTGTAATAAATATTATTTCTTCCAAATTATCTAGTCAATTATTACAATTAAATATGATTATTACTGACTTTCTTACTAGACTAGAATTTTCAATATGGCCACACTGAAGTTATTTCCAAATTATTATGACAAAGTACAACAATAAACATAGGCTGGGCAATTCAAAGTAAATCAAATCATATAAACATGCGTCTTTTATCTATGCAATGCATATTAATTACCTATGGTTCTAGGTTTAAGTGATCAGCTTCTTATAGAAGGTAATTAAAGTTCAAGGAAGGTTCCCAGCCCCACAATTCCCATGCAACAGAGCGGCACAAGTTCCCGTCTGATATATAAATATTTATAACTATGAATGAATCTGATATATTCAATTGAGTGTCGCCGTAGTTCTTATATGTTTATGTAGTTTATTATAACGGTAAGAAAATATTTTGAAAGATACAATTTTATGGAAGTTTCATCTGCACTAAATCAAAGGAAAGAATGAAACATTTAACAGGGGCAAAACACACACATACACACAAACTAATACAAAAGACTATCAAAACAAAATAAAAAATATATATCACAACAAGGATGGAATAAAATTATCTTTAACGAAGCGCTTAAATATTAATAAAACCGGCCAAGTGCGAGTCGGGCTCGCGCACAAAGGGTTCCGTAGCAGCAAATATAATAAATTACAGTTAAATCAACCTATCTCAAAAACTATAAGAGATACTTTGATCAAACCAAAAATCGTTGAAAGAGTTAATTAGCATGCATCACCTCTATTTTTTTTAGAATTTTATACCCCGTAGTTATAAAAATAGAGGGGGGGGGACATACTTTTTACGACTTTGAGAGCTGATATCTCAAAAACCGTTCACTTTAAGAAAAATGTTTTTTAGAAAACTTTATATCATTTTAAAAGACCTTTCCATTGATACCCCACACGGGTATGTACATCGAAAAAAAAAATTTCATCCCTCAGTTACATGTATGGGGGGCCCCACCCCCAATTCTTTTTTTTACTATTTAGTGTCATATTTTTGTAGCGGTTCATACAACACATATTCCCATCAAATTTCATCACTGTAGTACTTATAGTTTCCGAGTAAATCGGCTGTGACAGACGGACAGACGGACAGACGGACAGACGGACATGACGAAACTATAAGGGTTCCGTTTTTGCCATTTTGGCTACGGAACCCTAAAAATCATGTTACAAAGAACTTTGAAATAATAATCTTTAACTAGAAGAACACATTAATACGACCAATTTATTATTTATCCATCTGTTAAAATATATGAACCGATACAATCAAATAAATAAGCGTACCTATTTATAAATTATGAGGGTTAGAAGTTGCAATAAACTAAAATTTCGGAACAAATTGCCTAATGTTCCGACAATACGACTACAAGGGTCCGGGCTAATCAACCGAAATCCTTTTATTTGTGTCCTTTTTTATTATTTTATTTTTATTAAAATTAAGTGTTGCCGTAACGAATATAAAACATTCATTTCGAATTGGTTTGCCTATTGTAGAGCTAGAATATTACATTCACACATATACATATTATTATGATAGGTATCTAGTGGTGTAAAGAATATAAAATTGTGATACCTTTGTGAAAGTGATTAAAAATATCAATTATTTATGCCGTATTGTATTGTTAACCGACGCTATTCGTAGCGTATCTTTTTTAACCCTTAAAATAACACGACTTTCTTCTAAAAATTACCATAGTGATAGAACGAGCCGTAGGTAGCATTTTAATGATAACAATCGCAGCAGAGATCTATTTTAAATATTTTCGGCCTTACTTATAAAAAGTTAAACAATGGATAAATGTCAACCATTTCCTACCATAGCTGTGTCCTGCTCTTGCTCACATGAAACGTCATTCATAAAAACAAGACAGGTTATTGCAATAACTAATCCATTGCTTAGCGAATGGGTAACATTTTATAAGTAAGACCGAATATGTTTATTTTGCACGGTAACTAAGGAGGTCAAAGAACTAATCCTTAACCTCCTTCCTCGCCCTCCGGCACAAAGCCACTCGGTCAACAATACCTCCTTAATTATAACACTGGTGTCTTTTACATAAGATACTTTTGTAACCTGAAACCAAAATGTTTTTATCAACACAATATATTATTTCTTATTGAACTAAATGTAACTTTACTGTCAATAAAGGCTTTATAAAATGTGTTATGTTCCTGAAATCGACTTTTAGATGAGATATATTTATAGCACAAGATACACCAATATAAACTTCATAAATAATATAATATTATTCTTTGTATATCACAAAGAAAACTAATTTTATGTTGTATGTTCTCACAATATTTGTTCAACATTGCGATAATAATAAGCTTTTACGAAAGTTGTTTCCAAAGTAAACATAACAGATTTATTTTTAGCAATCTACACAAATAAGAAAACGAGGAGCCGGGGAATTGTAAATTTCATGAAAGTAAAATTGTATGTTACGTCACGGGAATATAAAATGAAATTCGGGAACAACATTCCTTGCACTCTCTGTCTGCAGCCGAACGTAGCCCGAATACAAATGGTCCAAATAAATACCAATGTCGCACTCAATTCTGCATTTCATGAGATGTTACTGAGATACTAACTATACCGGCGAAATGAATTATTTATCAAATTACGAGCGAACTAACGATTTGCAAATGACTTAAGATAAAGCGTTTAAAACGGTTCCATAATTTCGAAGCAATGAATAATCATGGATTATTTAAATCGTGTAAATAAAGTGTCTACTTCTCCATTCATATTATTCAGAATTTTGAGTAGTTATCCCAGTACTGAGATGTTGTTTAAATAGAATAAAGATGTTTTAATAGGTATCAAAGCTCTGCTTGGTGTAAATGCCTTTTTCAATTGTTTTTATGTTCATATATATGTAAGTGAACATATTTCTTCTTAATTTCACTACAAATAATTGCTTGCTTATGTTTCTTTTATAACATAAAGAATAAGCTGAACTGTAAATGTTGCGATGAATCCGTTTTAAACTGTAAGACCGTATTTCTTAATCAGTATTAATGCTATAGAATTTGAGAGTACTCAAGAGTATTTCAATGTAATTTAAGTATAAGAAACGCTTTGAACCCCAGAGACTAAATCTAGATTAAGTAATATTACGAAACTAGGAACTAGGCTAGCATAAGATCTCAAGATAGAGTTCGGACGAACTACATTTAACTTTTATATTGTAGACAGTTGTTTATTGTAAATAACTTTAAAATACAAATCTGAAAATACTTTTAATACGATCAGAAATAAGATGGTTTGGAGACTCAAATATTTGTATAGACTAGTGAATACCAATAGGTTTCTGTTCGTTTTGGATACATGTACGTGTGTATTAGAGTTTAAATAACTAAATACACATCACAGATTATAAACAGATGCCAAGAAATAGATCAAATATTTCATCCAATGTATCTTCTATAACTTAAAACAATTATAATTAATTACCAACCTCAATACTTCATATTTTATTCAATGTTTTCAACGATTATACGTTGAAGCCCGAGCTTGAAAAGCGTACTCAACAAATACAAGTAATGCGTATGTTACTTCAAAACTCTTGACACAGATTGTGGTAGCTTCCACCCTAATTACTCTGAAATGCATACTCTAACTAAGATGTTACTCGTATACTTTGGCAAATTCGTACTTATGTTATTTCCTGGTAAACTAATAGGGTTATATGCTTTTGTATAATGAATGAAATACAAATGTAAGACTGTTACTGTTGTTAATAATACTGTTTACATACCAACTAATTGCACATTTATTAAAAAAAACGTGTATAATCTAATTTAAATATACAACGAGCTTTTTTATCAAATGCCAAATTACAGTCTCAGTTTGATCACTCCTTATTACCTTTTCCAGATAAAAAACAACCAAAATAATGCACTAGGCATATATTATGTTTGTACATTTATCTATTTTTTAACTAACTAGCAGTTATATAGCTAACTTTATTATTATGTGTTATTTGAGCAATATTTATTTCTAAGTCTCTAGTCTCTAATAATATTTTAATCAAAATCAGAACATAGGATACTTATCTTAGGCATAATGTTTAATAGAAATCTTTTAAGTACTTGAAACCCTCGTCACCTGCCTTCCTGTCAAACAATAATGGGATATTTTACGACCCGCTGAATAAACATCTGGCCAAACTTTTTTCAATTAAAGTCCTCAATCAAAAACTCGATACGACTTCCTCTTAAGCCCCGATCCGCAAAAGTACATATATCTGTGAAATATAGCTTCTATAATTCATACAATTGGGATCAAATATTTTATGCTATACCTAAATATTGACAAATAAATATTTAACTACTACCAAATTTAATTCATTAGCTCAAAGCATCCAGATTTCTACGAAACTAAACACATATCTTCAATAGTCATAACTTGAATATGTTTCAACTGAAAATACACAATATATGGTAATTTCTAAATGCTTCGATGCTCTCGTTGCTGTATTTTATATTAAAAATAAGTTTTTGTCATTCATCAATGATGTTGTTTTCCACTTGGGAAAGAATTTACAAAATCGATTAAGTAACGTTTTGAATATACCTCATACATCCTAGAATAAATCACATCTTTGTTGCTTTGAAATACGTATAATATAATATTTAAATGTAATTGTAACAACACATAATTTAATCAAAGCCACATACGTACACAAGACACTACTGCCACAGGCTGCTAGAAGTTTGATGCAACAAGGTCTAATTGTTCATAAAGTTATGCTATGCAGCATCTGCGTCTTCCATGAGCTTCGAGAGTTAGGGTGCTTTTCTACCAGAGATGTTCTATGCTTCGCTTTGGAAGCATTTGTTATCCACCAATCATATTCACATATTTGTTTATGCATAATGCATATAGCTTAGCACTGTTGGAAAAGGATTAAAATAAGATTTTCTAAATGGATATAGATGATAGTCACGAATGGTGTAGCTATGGGCAGGGCAAAGCCTATTATCGATACATTGCTTGGCTTGAGCTGTGCATCTTCCTCGAACAGCTACATTGAGGCACTACATCTTCATAGCACAACTTACTAGCACCGCTACGTAGCTTAGTATCAGTAGAAGCGGTCACATAGTTTCACGGCATAGCTATTACATTTTCACAGCATAGCTGCATAGTATATCTCTAGTGGAAAAACACCCTCACTCCATAAGCTTCGAGAGTTAACAACTTAACTGTCCAATGAGTCACATATGACTCATGGTAAACTTTTGGAATAAGTTCGTGAGTCACAGGTGACTCTTTTTTTTCAAGAATCTTTGGGGTATATTTATGTTATGAACGTGGAGTGATATTCTAAATATAATTACGTGAACGTGTGGCGAAAACCCTAACCTTCAAGAAATTGAAATAAATTTTCGCAAAAGTTTTATACATTATCTGTGGTAGGTACTAAGGTAGGTAGGTGTGTGTATCCTATTTGTTCGAAATAAAACAAAAAATACAGTGAAAAGGAAAACGTTTTATAATGAAAAATATGTTTGTAAGTATTATTAGGAGAACCAATCAACACATTATATTATGTTTTTCGTTGTAGCAATATAAACAAAATGCTTTTTTACATGTTTTGCACTCTGTGTGCACTTGTTTAGCTTTTCGAGCCAACTGCCCTTGAATTTTTAATTTTTCATAGCAACCGGTACATCTCTTTCGAACTAACTTATTGTTTGTAGTATTACGCGGAATTTCTTGAAGACTATGGCCAGGAGATGAACTAGAAACTGGAGATCTGGGAGTCGGAGAAAGCGAAAGTCTTTGAGGCACGTTAGTTCTCGCTGCTGGCCCTAGAAAATATCGAACTAAATGTTCTTGTACTTGCAAAACAGACAATTTAGGACATCCTGATGCCAAATCATTGTAAATGCACCTAGCATTTATTTCGGCAACTTGAAATAAAATATCAACAGCGATTTTTTTGTACCAAGTTAGGCTTTTGCGTAAAGGAGAGTGAAAGGATGCTAGTTGGTCCGAAATATCTATACCTTTTGCTTCATTATAGTCTATACTCTATTATAACGTCGGGTTCATCAAATTCGGTTCGTCGGGTCATCAATCAAGTTTTATTGTCTATACTTGATGTGTACACATATGACTCATTGAACTTGGAAAAAAAAAATCTTTTATCCCACGCTCATGCTCATATATGAGGCTTAAATATAAATTGAATAAAATAAATAAAAACAATAACTATTTTTATAAAATATAATTTATTAAGACAATGTGAATGTTTTTTTACCCTAATAGAAAAAAAAACTGATGGACGTGGGGTAGTGTTATTTTGTATTGTATGGGGACAGTTAAGTTGTTAATGTTGGAACTTACATTTCTTGCCAAGCCGCTTATGTAGCGCCCCGCGAAATTTGCAACTTGAAAATTTAATGAACAACCTCTTACTGTCTGTAGAAACAAATTATTTTTCTCATTTACTCTGTACACTTGTAAAGTTTCTGGAAATAAATTAACGTAATTGAGTATATTTATTGGAATTATTTATAGATTTAGACAGTTTTACGTTTCAGTCTAGACTTTAAACAGACTAAAATTTAATTCAATTTACACGCACGCAAGTTAATGTATGATTAGTTTCAAATGTTGTAATACTAAAAAGCTGTTTCTTTTATTTATACACATATTTTTATAAATCTACTTTGTGATTGTTCTTTTAATTTTAATCTTTAAGCTACGCCTTTAATCACTATAATTTTAATCAAATGCCTGGAAATAACGTGTCCAAAAGCATTATTTCTCACCTGAAACTACCCCATTAAACTGAGTCACGTAATCACCTTATTACCATAATATTACAGGTAATGCTAACAGATTAAATATAAAAACCCGTATTCGTAAAAGTTCAGTGGTTTCCACGAAAGAGGTCCATTGTGATGCCGGTTCAAGGTCGAGATCGTTGGTCGATGCGAAGGTCACTTTTGGGACTCAACACCCGACTATTGTTAAGTTTCTCAAATCGTAATAGTATAGTATGTAAAAATATATTTTATTCTTTATGATTGCAATGTTGTCCATTTTAACATGTGTTACTTATAAAAATAAAGACTTATGTGTATGATCCTTTCTTTGGCTAAAACTATGTTGATAAGTACTACGATAAACTTTTTCCTATTAAAAATCTGCGCTACATTTAGCGGACATTATGTCTTGAAAAGAAAATAGGTCAATATTGTCACTCTTGATGACTTCATGAAGATCTGATTAGAGTGCTTTCTTATGTTTGGATTTACGCGAGCATTTAACGATTAGAAATTATAGACAATTTAAAGGATTTACCCACGAGACTACGTTATTCGTTAAGAAGTATTAAATTTCTTATATTTACTTATAGTTTAGCCTAATAGAATATAAATTAAGAACTATATCTCATAAACATGACATTGGTTATAATTTTTAACAACTTTCCTCTATTGTATATCCCAAAAAGCTGTATCTACGATCAGAAGATAGAGCCCACTCTATTTGAGTTACAACGCTGAATAAATTACATATGCATATAAATATAATTCCATACAAAGGAAAAAGTTAATCCACCAGACAATGCTAACGAAGATAAAAATTAAAGGTAACAATTAAAGATTTCACAGCCATAAAGCGTACGAATGCGTGTAAAAACGCGTAGGTTTATAAATACATGAGGGCATTGTCCATAGCTTTGATCTCACCAATTCTTGTTTAACCTTATCGCAATGCTATTTTTATTATTTTAATGTTAACGGTTTTGCCATTATTCGTGAAGAGACGTGAAGGCGGGAAAGTTATAACGTTCCTTGGCATTGTTGTCGTCGCTGATAAGTTAGTGTGTAACAGTAACTGCATCATAATATTAAAGAAACCCTTATAAAGGAACTTTTAAATAGTATTAAAATCATAATAAGAGTTATATGTTAAAAAAAAATCGAAATTTCCTATACATACTTTTTAACCTAGCTGATATACTTTTGATAAATTATATGTACCTATTCTAAATTATTCTTATTTAGATAATGAGTTTATCACAAACTAGCTACATCATTAGCTACTATTCATCGATAACTAGCTACAAAAGATATACATAAATGATAAAACATTTAAAGCTCATAAAAATAAACATTAAGTTTATAACGTAATAAAATTATCGGTGTTGAAAGCTCTTTCACGTAAAATTTAAGTTGTGACCGTCTCAACTTCTGGAATTATCCATTTATCTACAAATACATTAAAATATTGCATTTTAAGCAGTTCTAACCATACAGAGAAACGGGTGGAACGTTTTAAGTGTCCAAGTCTGTATAGAGACTGGCTAGACCGGATTTGTAACTGTTAAACAGTTTAGTGGCCAAAGCTGAATCGTAATTAAAGGCATATAAATTGGCCATCACACGGTATTTGAATAAGAAGTTTCTTTATTTCTTATTGTTTGTATATATTGCTTGTAATGTAGTCCCTAGACCACCCCTAGACGGTAATGAGCTAATTCTCATGCTGCATGAGTTACAAAAAAATCAAATCATGTATTTTTATATAGTTCGCGTCATAGAAATCTAAATAACAAGACACATAGAAGTGCTATAATGTCATAATTCGTATGAAAACCGCTGTCGCCAAAATCAACACATTCAAACCGAAAGCTAAACAGTACACACAAGTAAACTATGCCTTTTATTGGACAGCTTGATTTTAGTGAAAACTAACTTGACTATTAAATTAAGTTTTTGAATATGTATCCTAACGCACGAATTTACGGTTTATTTTAGAATAACATCCCTAAGTATATGCTCCAATACGAACAAACGTGATAATAAGAATGGTCGACTGTGTCATTCATTGTTATTTCGATTACTATGGTGACACTCGTAATACTTGTAAATATTCTATAATTTTAAGGAAAAACGGCATTATTTCTAAAAAAAAATATTTTCCGATGAAATATTATTCCTTTATAAGTATAATTACAACTTGTGGAAGAATTTCCGCAATGGGAATTGCTGAAACACACCATGTATACACTCATACGTCTCCAGAGCAACTGAACAGTGACGAATGCACTGGTGATGTGAAAATCACCAGAGTGGCGACAAGGTCACGCACGCTTACGACTTCTAGTGTCAATTGTTATTTAGATTTCTATGGTTCGCGTAGTCTGAGTATAGTGCACGAAACACTACAAACATTTGCATGATAGCAACTGATCTAAGCAAATCAGTTATACTGCTGCATATCAGTTATACTTGCAAGATAGAAAAAAGAAAGCTTCATCAATCATCTACCAGCATGTAGTTTGCATGTCATTCATTGTCATTCATGCAAGACACCACGTAATGCACACAGTAATGCATGTAATGCTGTATTACCGTCTACACGACTTTATGTATCAAATATATCAGTTGTTCTTTTGTTTCACACAAAGTTTACGAATTAACTAATGTAATTGTTACAATATTGCATTTGAAAACGTTAAGTTCAAATTTATTTCACGGTTTGTTCCCTCTTTCTACTAGGGCTGGCAAAACTTTTGCAAGTTACTTTAAACTTTCTTAATCAAACAATTTCATTCGAAATAATACTCGTTGTCACGTATTTTAAATAAATTCATTTTATTAATTGGTACCAAGAAGCTTATATCTAATACACTAGAGATTTCAGTATGAACATTAACTTGTAACAAGAAAATATGACCTTGAATGACGCCTGTATGTTTTTTTACAAGTTAATGTTCATACTGAAATCTCCAGTGTATTAGATATAAGCTTCTTGATTGGTACTTATGCCAGTATTTTACAAACAATTGCGAAAAAAATTACATTCACAATAGCTCAAAGAAAACACCTATACAAAAATAAAAGCATTTAAAACAAGGAGCTTTTGTTTATTAGATACGGTAATATGTATAGAAAACGTTAGGAATTTATTATACCAAATATTCACTGAAAAGGTCGAACTCATTGAATAAATAAGGCTGATAGCGTAACTCAACGGCATACCATCGCTTATCAGCTATTTGTAAGCTAAGACAAAGCCATATTTTTCAAACCATTAATACCCGTCGAAAAATAATGACAAAACTCCACCTATTTCTCAACAAACAAGTCTTGATAACGAACTCGGGAATAATTTATTAAATCCATCCATTCAAAATTAAATTGAATTTCTTACGAGGTATCCGCAACGTTGTATTACGGAGCAATTTACTTTGTTACGAATAGCATCAAATTTTTCGTTCAGTTGGTAGATTTAAGTCCTACCAAACAAATTTCAGCGTATTTACTTGATAGTATGAACTATATAGTTGAAGAATCATGATAATACATATTATCAAATGGTTTAAAATGTTATTTTTCCTTTGTTTTGTTTTTTCACTACATTTCGTTCCATATGTTTACTTACAAAGACGCGATGATAACAATTGATGTTATGCGTTTTATAATGACGAGCTCCATTGTTAAATAGTCATAAGCTTAATCCGTTTCGTTGTAAGAAAAACTGTGTAATTCAATTAGAATTAATTTAGAACCAATTTAATCTGACCGAGCTTCAAAGGTTTCCCTTTAATTAAATGACACTTAGCTCTTTTATTTACTTCCCTGATAAAATATACTGTTACCCAGCAATACTGGGTTTAATGCCCCCGGTTTTAAGAATCATTTTTGCGTAAAATGTGGGAGATATTGAGCTTGATTCCGGTTTTTGAGTTGACCATTTAATAACTTGTGGTTTAAAATTTGGACGGGCATGTTCTAATGTGATATCTTTATGACTTGATTAAAATTAATTGTGAGTTTGTATTGTTGTCTCTTCTGAGTAATTCAATTGCTTATTTCTTATCGATTGATAAAATACTAAATATATTAAGTTGAACAAATTTGTCTGCTGAGCAAAAAGCTCTTTAAGCACTTACCTCAATAGAAAATCACAGTTGCAAAATATACCGCAATTTATGTAAATTTTGTAAAGGTATTCAACCATCCTCAAATTAACCAAACGTCCATCCTCGTAACGACGTCATAAACTGAAGATCCAAGGACATTTGTCACTGACAGACTCCGTCGAAAGTGAACCGCCTCGCTCCGGCAGTCATGCGGCACTGTACATACACAAATGTATGTAATTAACGGTATTAAATGATATAACAGGCGATAAATCATACTTACACTTTCGTATATTGCTTCTAGTTTTACGCGAGCGTACCGTACTGTTTTTGTGCAGCTTTCGCGTTGAGAACGGTGACTTTCTGAGTTGTTAGTTTATGAGAAAGTGGCGTTTTTTGTGCCAAAGGTTTATAAAGATACACGAATACAAAACATCTTATATGGTGACATGTTGCGATAGTTTAGCATTCTTCCAAATTTAGATTTAGTCCAGACAATAATCACCATAATTCAAACTTCACTTGCAGATAACCATTCTTGCATGACTTTTGATCTTTTATATTTCTTTTCTAAAGAAAAAATACAACATAGGGATCGATTTTATGCTACATTTCGCCAACCTTTCATTCGCTTCCCAATTACTTATTTTGCTTACAGTTTGTATTGAATCTAGTCTCACTTCGCTACTTCCTAGATGGTCTTTTTATCTCTTCAAAAGAGCGTAAGCAAGGGTTGCCGTCTTGCCGGGAATTTATTTTAAACCGGCCTTTTATGATTCTCTTTTACAAGTTTTCTTAAGTACGTGCGTAAGATAAAAATGTCTCCCAAAGTTTAAAGTTTTAAAACGTCTAAGATAACGTTGTATATATTTAAATACGTTTCTTATAGGACATTCTAAGATGTGAATTTAATTCGAATAATCTTAGAGAAATATCCGTTCTAAATAATTAATGACTCGAGTAATGAAATCTTTAATTACATTCATTAATGGGATGATAATAGCTCTGTGTTATCTGTTTATGTTTATCTTTTTTAGTAAACGGTTGTATCGAAATTCATAAACCGAGTTTGTGGCTTGCTGTGAGTCTTCGAGGCACAATTTAACATTGTTGATGGTAACCATAGCAACAGTTCCGTTGGGATACCGGTTTTCTTCTTAATTATCACTTGTTTTAAATTGATTTAATTAAAAGATCCTAACTACGATTGATTTTATAAAATAATTATTCAATTACCTACAGCTAATGTGTACTATTATAATTTTTAATATAATACATCTTTTTTGTTAATTATGTATGTTGAATTATCTCGTCAAAAGCGATTCGGTTCGATTGTTATTGATTAGATTTTCGTAAAAGTTCTTTTGTAAAAGTTATATGGACTAGTCTATCAGTATCCTTTACAACGAATTATAATGTAGGTAAAGGATAACAAAACTATTTGGAAATATTTATCATATTCTATATTCGGTTACATATTCACAAAAGCTCTCCTCAAAAAGCTTAGGTACTACATTATTTTATGCAAGTATACTATTATTTACCTACATTAGTAACCGCATTTACAATGTGTTAAAAATAATACCATAAATTATAATAAAACATTTACGCCTTTCGCTATACAAAATGAAAAATGTGTTCAATAACGTCTCGCGCTATGTTCTTATAGGATTATAGCAAAGTCTTGTAAGGCGCTTCAAGCTGTCTTATCCAATAAAACTTACAATAGATTTTCTGCGTCGCTGGACGGCTGGAGCATTAAGGCATCGCCTTATCAAATCTACACTTACTAATGCCTGTTAGCTGGTATCAATTAGACGGTTGGGGCCAGGAAACATACTCGCTATGAGCTTTTGATTATTAGGTAAGGACATTTTTGTGTGAAATAGGCAGCTTTGAAAAGGTGAGCAAATGGGTTCATTTTAACAATTAACACATTTTTATTATCGTATACATTTAATTAATTAACTGTTAGAAATAAATAGTTAATTACGCGATATTATGATATTACATAAGTGGTACTATAAGTATTTTATTTGAAAGTATATTTCTTCTGAATGTCTATGTGGTTATATATAAATATAATTTGGAAAATCCAAAAGTGCACGCCTCATAATTTTTTTTAAAT
>CAJQZN010016043.1:0-25476 GCA_907164685.1 Colias eurytheme | reverse complement strand
GTGACGCCGGGCTCACCGCGCCGCTCGCCGCACCGCTCACCGCACCGCTCGCCGCGCAGATCGCCGAACAGATCGCCCAGATTGGAGAGGTAAAAAGAAAAAAAACATAAAACATATTCCAAGCAAAAAAAAATATATTTACAAAAAACATAGTACTAATATAGGTCCCACACAGAGGTCCCACTTACAGGTTACGGTTTATGTTTATAATAAGCCTATCGCGCAGTCATTTAAAGCCAAATAAGGTGTAAATTTCGGAAAATCGAGATACTCATATTGGGTACATTACATCGAAAAAACTTGTACCTATATTGGAATCCTAACTGTTCTCTGTTGATGTTCGCAAGTTTGAAAATCAGGGATTATTAAACCGCGTGCTCTACGCCATCTATCTTGAAAACAGTTCAAGTTATAAAACATATTAAATAAAAAAATTATAGCTAATGAAATTCTCTCCAATATTATTGTTATTTTTCTGGTCGTTTCGCTTCGCTCGCTCCCGTTCGCATGGTAAAAAAATCCCAAGGGAATCAAATTATGCTTCATGGTCGAAAATAACCTATCTCACTCTCTAGCCTCCTAACTATTTAAAACCCTTGTCTAAACACGTTGCATAGAGTAAACAAAATGCAAAAACTATCAACATTTCTTATTCCTTCCTACGTGTTCCTACTATTCACTACTTAATTGTCAAATTCAAATTGTCTGAAATAAACAAAAAATAATTAATAAAACAGATCAGAAGCGAGTTGTCCGTCACCAGCGCCGTCTGTGGGCAGCGCGGGGTCACGTGACGCGGCGCCTGAACACCGCCCGCCTCACCATAACATCTTTTCGCCGTTTGACCAGTAAGTACTTTACTTATAAAATAAACGTGTTATTTTTGAAGTGAAAACTTCTTTAGCGGCGTTGAGCACTTTTTCTGTAATGGGTATAAAATCTTAAACTCGCGTCAGGACACGTGACGTGATCGAAAAAGCGTAAGACGGATGGATATCAAACATGCTCAACGTTAATAATCAAGTTTTCACTTCTGCCGGCACTCCCGGAGTGCAACCCGTCTTTTTTTTACGTACGTATACTGTTTTATGATTTGTGTGTGGTATACTGGTACACTGGTATACTGGTAATTGGTATACTGGTATACTGGATTTGGGATATACTGGTATATGGTCAACTATTTAATGAACACTGCTCTTTTAATACAGACCTTTTGAAATTGGAACCTTAGGTACTAATATTGTCCTCCGCAAACGATAAAAATAATATTGTACAACCTGTCAATAATTTCGAAACTACATACAAAACAGTAAAAAAGATCATTAATTCGACTATAAAAAAATATAATTCTACTACTCTATTTGATGTCATTAACACAATTCGTTCGCATTACTATTTCGTTTGTGACTAACACGAAATTCCTCAACAAGACATCATTTAGTAAGGATTGCTATCAACATTACGTCATGATGTTCTATTATTTCACGGGTTTTACGATTCTATTACCACACAATACGGTCTAGAGTGGCTTGAAGGATTTGTTGGGAGTTGTTGTAATTCAGTTGGTCCGTGTTTAGCAATTACTTCATTAAGGGCATCTAGTATAGTGTAATTATATTGCGCGCTCGTCGCTCATAAATGTGCGAGTTAGAATAGATTAATGGACCTAATAAAAGAGTTTTTGTTTATTTATTATTAACCATCGTAAGATGGAGCATGCCTTAAGTAACGTAATTTTGAGGCAAGAAAATTTCAAATTAATTTTATTATGAGGCCAACTCACAGACTTAACAGGAGTTGTGTGACGATTCCTGACAAGCATCAAATTACTCGCAATTTAAAGGACATTAAAGGAATTCTTAAGTGCCTTTAAGTACCTGAAAAACCGGCAGTAAACTAAATAAATAAATAAAATTAATTCCCGTGATATCCCTGTATTTCCTTTTTGAGGACAGCAATACATCCTCTTCCCAGTGGATGCTTATGGGCGGCGTGTATCGCTTAACACCAGGCGACGCGTCTGCTCGCTTGCTATCCTTCATTTAGCATACAAAAAAAATTAGACAACAAATATACATATATTATTTAAAACATAAAGTACTAGCTTCCGCCCGCGACTCCGTCCGTGCGGATGTCGGTCTTCGCGTGGATGGTTCATTTCTCCATTTTGAGTAACTCTGACAATAACATCTTATAAATATCTATTGGACTCAAATACGGCTAGGCCTATAATAATACCCAACGTGTGTTCGCTGTTCTACAGAACAACGTCTATGGATAAAACTGAAAAATTAAGATTATTTTTTTTCTTCGTATTTTTTCAGGATAAAAAGTATCCTATTTTACGCCCAGGATAATAAGGTATAATTATACCAAGTTTCATCGAAATCGAACCGTTAGTTTTCACGTGATGTCTTCACATACAGACAGACAGACAGACAGACAGACAGACAGACAGACAGACAAAAATTTTTTTAATCACATATTTGGGTTTGGTATCGATCCAGTAACACCCCCTGCTATTTATTTTTTCAATATTTTCAATGTACAGAATTGACCCTTCTACAGATTTATTATATGTATAGATTTACATTTTAAACGCTATGTTAAGAAAACAATAAAATATATTTTGATTTAATACTTAACCGATAATATCTAAACAAACACAAGGAAATGCGATATAAATCGGCACAGTGACGTAAGCAGCGCTATAATCGCGGATTGGCTGTTAGGAGCTTCCGGTCAGTGATGTGAGACTGCTCTTAATTATTTATGGGTTTACACATGTACGATAATTTTAAGGCTTCTTCTTCAGTATATCTTATTTTTAAATATCTTTGTGATCGTTACCAAATTTTTTTTGGTATTAATTTGAGTAAGTTTCATAGAATATTATTAAACTTCCATACTTAATTAAATATTGCACAAAATCTGGTACATAACGAACCGTAAGTATTATTTTTGTATACAGGGTGTCCCACTGTTGGTATACTAAGCTCAAAGGAGGTTATAGTTTTGGCTACGCTGAGTACGTAAAAAATACTTAAAAAATTCCAGACTCATTTTTTTTTCAAATAGATGAATTCTTAAAACTCTATGTGTACACCCATAACAAGCAACCCGCCCATTTTTGCCACTAGCACGTGAGCTATCATTTAAGATTATGTTTTCATAGACAAAATGCTCACATTAGAGAAGCGGTATATGACGGCTGCGCGAAGCTAGAGAAGAAAACATGGATTTTCAGGAAAAAATTATCAAAAAAAATTTGACGTAATTTTGTTGTTTATATATTTTTTACGTGATCAGTGTATGCAAAACTACAAGTCGCTTCGCGCTTAGTATACCAATAGTGGGACACCCTGTATAATATAAGGATTTAAACATAACTATTCAAGCGAAAATATACCATCTGCTTAATGCACTCCAAACATCAAATTCTGAAAACTTCTTAAAATCTAGAAATTTATATTAAACTAGCATTCCGCCCGCGGCTTCGCCCGAGTTTTCAGAGAAAAACCCGTTCCCGTAGAATTTCCGGGATAAAACCTATCCTATGTCCTTTCTCGGGTATCAAAATATATCTATACCAAATTTCATGCAAATTGGTTCAGTAGTTCAGGCGTGATTGAGTAACAGACAGACAGACAGAGTTACTTTCGCATTTATAATATTAGTATGGATGTATAAAATTTAATTTGTCGTCCAATAATAAACGTCGGAATAAATTATTTGCTTCATTTTATTGCTTCACCCAAGTTTCACGCGTGGTACGTACATATAAAGATTATAGCGCTCTAGTATCAAATACATATCCAACGGTAAAATAATTTATGAAATCTATCGAATAGTTCTTGAAATAAGCGTGTTTAAACTCTTCAGCTTTATATTATTACTTATTAGTATAGATGTAAATACAATAGCAATTGTTATCCTCAGCATCGTTAGGCCAAACTCAAGTTAAGTGGAACAGAGTTAACCCCAACTCATTATCGGTAATTAAGACCGAACTCAATTATACGAATCTTCGGACAGAGTTCGCGTAATGTGAACTAATTGAGTTTCATAAAGTTTGTATTGTAATAGTATATTGTTGGGGAAATGGATAGATATTGTTGGCTACTTTGGAATTACAATAATGAATTATTAGGATTATAGGGAAGACTCTACACGGTTTACTATTAGGCCTCTAAAGATGCGTACAGATTATATAACATTGTGTTTTATAACACGACAAAATGTACTGAAAAATTGTTAAATATTATTATTAAAATTGTTAATGTTACATTGTTTTATAATTTTTAACATTTTTCAGTACATTTTGACGTGTTATATCACAATGTTATATAATCTGTACGCACCTTAATATCGTTTTCTAGATGTATGAGATTCTCGTCAAATTAAAAAAAAAGGACGAAAAGAGAACGAAGTGAAACGAAAAGTATACTGAATCCAACTGAATTTATCAAAATCATGGCATCATTTAGAATAATCATAAGTGTACCTGTACTGTACAGATAATTTTTACTTGGTTTTTATAAAACCGAAGTAATGTAGGTACTTGCATCCCGGCATAAATCCTGTCAACAAAGAATAAATAGCCCCATAGATTAATCAAAATTATGGTAATTTAAAATAATTTCCATACCATTATCTTGATACAGTCAAATCAATAAAATTCCTTAATTCTTTTGACCTCTAAATTAAATTGGACCACCGCGACGTTATTGACACCTCAATTTGATACTTGGCTTAATGGAGCATTCAATCTAATACGAGTGCTGGCCCAGATCATAATATTTATTATTCATGGCATTGTAAAGGGTAAAATGAATGGTTTAATATGAAAAAAATCAAGATAAGTATAGTCAGTTTGAAATATAGTTATGTGAATAATTTAAACTTAAAGCTATGTCGTTCGTTCCCTATTAAAATAATACATAATTACAATATGTTCCTAAATAAGTAGGTAGGTAGGTACCTGTAATCAATGCCCAAAAAAAAATTAAACAAAACATTTAATCTATAGCAATACTAGATTAGCATACTAGGTACCTAGTACATTGTAATCAACAAAAAAAATAAAAAAAGTAATAATCCGATTTGGCTTAACTGTAAGTAATAAAAAAGTTAACATTTTATTTCAATCATTCATTTTCGCAAATTGATTCCAATCGGAAAATTTGTATAGAGAAATTGAATTAAGTTTTTAAACTAAATACCTACATTTAATTGAAAAAGTGGTAGTTATTAAGTTTAAAAAAAATGATGATTTAAATAAATTTTATAAAATGAATGACAGTTTTAATTATGCGTTGTTCAACCCTAATTTTATAAAATGCTAAATTATTTTAATTATTCGGGAACTAAACAATATTGCAGCTAGATCGAATAAACGCAATTAAACACTGCAAGTGTGACACAATTGTATAGTGTAATGAACCTAATATAGGGTTGTCAAAAACAAGAAACTAATTTTGTAATGATTAATTAAATTGTTCTATAAATGTTGTAATTAGAAGGAAAGTGTTTTGAAGCGAAGATGTAAAATTCTTATTAATTTAAAAGTAAAAGTAACAAACTCTTAAATAGTCATTTTTATGAGTCGGGAATAAACATATAGAATCGTAAGTAATTAGACTCATTTAAATTAATTCAAACCTACGACTAAAATGTAAAATTACTAACAAACGCATAAATTAACATTTTTTTCCAAAAAATATTAGCATAGGTACATGTAATACGATAGAGTACGTAACCCTACGATGCGCGTCAACCCTTGCCCGCATGCTGCCTAATTGGCCGTTAATACGACAAATAGATTTACATCGGCCTGTTTCACCGCGTTTCACCATTGTGTCGCTCTTTTTAAGCTTAATAAGCTTTTAATTAAGACCGAGTTTTTTGATATAATCCTTAATTATTGATCTTATTGAAAATTATGGAAAAAATAAATTTTATGGAGTAAGAAAATAAGATAAGGGAAAGTGAGTAAGGACGTTTTAAAAAGAAGAATATTGAGATAGACTGCCAAAGCTGCATTATAAGGTTTCATTCGAAATATTGGTTATATTATCGCCTTGTAAGTTGTGATTGTAGTATTGAATTAATATCAGTCTTCAAATATAGCAAGCACCATACTGAATAATTACGTAGTTACGAGTTTCAGTCATGAATCCAGCATAAATATTTGTACATATTGAGTTTCAAAGAAGTTCCTTCCTTTTCAAAAATAGTTAATACTAGGAAGATTTGGCCATTTAACAAATATAAGGACCTTCCACACACGCAAAATTACCAAATACAAGTTTTCTCATCATTAAGATGTTTATTATTCTCGTATGTAGTGGCCCTTAGAGTCCTCGTCTTGGTCCCTCTATCTAATTGTTGACTATTTAAGTCAATCAACCGTAATGTCGTTAATGAAACAGTAACAAAGCTCATGACGCACTTTATTATACACCATTTGACGTCATTCGTTTTTTAGTGATCTGCTAGTAAATAAAAAAGTTAATTAATGTGCTTGAAACATTTCATGCAAGATTTTATTTAGGTCAATCTTTAAAGTAAACAGATAAGTGAAAAAGTGTGTAAAAGTATGTTTTTATTATGTGAATTGTGTAAGATTATGATTAGAATAATGTTTTTATTTAGCTTAATTGATAATCGTAGTCTAAGTATTTATTATTAGTATTATTACCTATTGTAGTACGTGCCCTCTTTCAAATAAGATTTTATAGTTACAGGCAAGATTCAACAACAACATATCAAAAACAAGTAGAATCTGAAAATCTTCATAATAATTATTGTACATACAAATATGGAAAATAAATTAATTATATGAAATATATCAAATTATAGCTTATTCTCCATTTAAATAACAATAAAAACACTCATAGAAAAATAAAGAAAACCATGAATAGCAAAAGGGCAAAGAGATATGTCATCGTGAACAATAGAGCGGCTCAATGTTCATTAGTGGCATTAATTAATGTTTAATTGAAGCAAATAGAGTATCAATTTAGCGGACGACAATTGGATCATGCTTCCTGACGCGATGTTATACCCACTGGGTACCTACTTAATATAAGTACGTTGTTTCATTGTAACAACAAACAAGGCAGAAAATTCAAAAACGTATAAATTTTTGGATATACCAAATGATTGAAAATATTGGTTTACGTTCTTCCCGCAATTGTGAAAAAATGTGGATAGAAATAAATGATTTATTTATTTATTTATCAATGTTTATTAAATGACAATTTCATAAATTATTACAGTCGCACATCATTTCGTGGTCAAAGGGTGAGTATAAGTTGTGAATCGGTTGTGACCAAACCACAATCAACCATAAAAACCAATCAATCAAACCCAGCAAACCCTCGATAAAAATCACCATTAAAAGCTAGCGTAACATATTTCAATCACAACTTGGACAAAGACTGCCCGTAAACAATTGAACCCGTAGCGCCTTAAAGCAAAAAGCTGGTCATTATATCCCTAGGGTGTCGCTCCAAGTGCAATCGTCGATCACTTAACGCTAAATTGAGCTGAAGCCGATGAATAAACAAAGCTAGAAACACGTGTCTGCACGAGCCACCATTCATGCTAAATGTACCGTAATTGGATCTTGGATTTCCTGGTTCATGCTATTGTCGAGTCATTTGAACTGAATTAGACTTTTGTTTGTGCTAGTAGTGACATTTGCAGTTTCTACCCCCGCAGTACCTACCGGATATTTCTTAGACATCTCTTTCCGTCATGTTTCACTGTTAACGTTGCGTCTTTTTTATTCTTAACGTAAAATCAATATCTCTTCATTTATCGTTCTACAATCTTTGCTGTTATAAAAAGTTCTTTCATAAAATTGAAACTAATCGCGCATATAGGTACTACGTAGTATAATAGTGGTAATTGATCTTAAACACTCAAAATATATTCTTTAGTGGTACAAAACCCAGCTTCTGAAATCAATGTGTATATAATAGCTGGCACCCCGCTGCGCGCTCTACGGTCTTTAAGTTTCAATATTGAGACCTCATGGAGCGCGCGCGTGGCGGAGTCAATGACGCTTAGTCAAAATATCTAAATAAGTGATAGTTTTTGTGTTTACGCGTTTATTTCGTATTCAGTTTTGATACATTACACATACGGTTTAAAATCAGAGTAATTTTATAATGTTTATAATGTTTTATGCTGAAAAGGCAAAAAATTATACAATTTAAATGTTTTAGTAGAACAAAAGGATATTTGGAAGATCTTTTCCATTATAAGGTCAAGGTAGAAAATCTTCTTCTATTATACGCCGGCTACACCAAAACTATAAATCAAATACTACACTGTTACATTACCAAACCATGCACCAATTTTATGACCCATAAAACAACAGAAAATTACAACCCGTTACAAAAATTAGCAACGCCTGCATAACCCACAACGTTTAAAGCTATAAAAAATAAATCAAATGAATCGATAGCCGTGGTCGCAGGGATTGAGTAGTTAATTGCTTATAGCAATGACCTTTTGTATTACCCCTTCCGTAATGACCCCTATGCGGGCCGGCGAAAACGCTAGGCCGATTATAAATGACGCTTAAATGTCAATTGGATTAAAACATTGTTGAGATTACAGATAAAAAACATTTTTTTACAAATGTCGAGTTATTTCTGCATCAATGTGTCTGTAATTTTTTGTCAACGGCCTTCAATATACCACTGTAGAATGAATGAGAAACTGGAACCGGTAGCTCAAACATCATAGTATTTACATGATAGCTTTTACAAAAACACTTTCGCAAAAATTGAATAGCACAGACGTAGTCAACATAGTACAAGCCCTAACTGAACTAACGGGTCTGATTCGATTGGGCTAGCTAGTTAACGAGTAAGCTAGTGAGCACAGGAGTAGCTAGCGGTGGAGGAAGCGACGTTTAGGCATTGTATTTTATACTATGGTATTGGACTTGCGAATTGCGACTTACCAATGGTTTCAATACCTATATTAACCTACCAGATGAGATAACTTCAGAAGAACGTTCTTATAGAAGTGATTGTAAACAGCTTAAAAATTAGAGACAGTTTTTGTTAGTTACGAATATTTCCAAGTAATAGAATTCAAAGATATGTCCGAAGAAGATTCACAGAACTCTTCATTTACTCTTTACCTCACCATAAGGATTTGGTGTGTGTTTGGAATTATTTATCAAGCTTAAGCCTTTTTCATTACAATCTTCTTTAAATAATAAGTAAGCAATATAAGAGGATTGCTTCTTTAATGCATCTACACCCTGCCCTATTTATTTATTTCCATTAATTTTTCATTCCAACAAATATGAATCATTCATCCCTCCAACCGATTTCATCCCATCTATACAATATAGTGTAAACTTACATCAATACCGGTTATACAATTACAAGAACATAAAATCGCTACTCTTGCCAACACGAGCTCACAATTACGTGAACAGCAGAACTGGCGCGAGAGGAATAACGAGTGTAATCGCGTTACCTACTCGCTGACCCGCTAACGATAGCAATCTTGTTATCCTAAACACATGTGCTGATGAGCTATCTCATTAGCTATTTAGTATATAGAAATAGAACATAGGTGGTATGACTCCTGTTAAGTTTCTATATGAGAAACCCAGCTATTTAGTATGCTATATAGAAACAGAAGATAGCTTTTTTTTTAAATAGTAAACAGAAGATATAGCTGGTCTATCTCCTGTTAAGGTTCTCTGAGAAACCCAGCTTATAATGCCTTTTGGATCCGTTCAAGATATATGTTGGTCTTAAAATGTGACCAGAGCGTAGATAGATTTAATCGTTATCCTTACATTACTTTTAACTGCGGCTGCTGCTGCAGTTGTCGGATTACGGTTGTTAACTTGATAATGTTCCATTTAATTTGATTGCTTAGGTTCAGGCAAAGCTGCATCTTCTACTATTCTACCTGTATTTATAGGCTTTCCATCCTCATTCTTTAAATATTGTTTATTTTTTTCGTTGTTAATCATACAATTACCAAATACATTTCCATTTCAACATAAAGAATCAGTCACGTTACAATTGAATAGGATAATAAAAGCAAACGCCACAAATAAGATTATGTAGATTTGGGCAAACTTTTATCATCTATCACACTGGCCCAAGCGAATGTCTAATTGGGTGGGATCCGAAATAACAAATTAAAATTTCGTCAAGTTGTTCGGAGCTGCGGTATCATTCCTCGTCATTTGCATTACAATGGTTCGTGCTGTGACCAGATTTTTGTTTTCGATAGTAAAAGTTGTTTAGAAAAAATGTCAATAGTACACAGTGATTATAGTAGGTATGTAAGTTATTCTGTAGTTTGAATTTTTTGGACAACATTGTCTTTAGCTTCATTGTTATTAGGACATGTAGTTAAAAGTTATTTTATACCGCAGGGGCACAGGCCTACATCTAACCTTTAATTCTTTAACATTCCGGTTTTCTCACGGTGTTTTTCTTTAACCGATTGGATCAGCGGTATAGGGATTGTGTATTTAAATAAATAGTATAACTTTTTTGCCACAAAAATTGTCAGAGTAGAAGACCAAGATTCAGTTCCTTTGCTGTACATAACATAATCAAGAACAGTACCATATAAAAAACCCAGTATGAATCTCAAATCCAGTCCATGAAATATCTAAATAACAGAGTCCCTACAGCCAGGCGAGCCAGTGAAGTTAGCACGCTGAAATAACTCCCTCGCTCGTTGGAAATGATTTACCTAATAAAAATTATTATGCTGATCCACTTATAACTTTCGTCATTTCCCGCAACCACAATTTGTAGCGGAGTTTCTTATTTACTTTACTATGCTAATATCCAATATGGCTTGCATTCAAGTTTTTGTTAGGGACGGTGACTTTACAAGTGTTAGGAAAACATAGCTTTGCTATAGAGTCGTTTTTCTGTAGATGAATCAGAATTTTCTTTTAATTTAGGGTTTCATCTGTCTTTGAAGCGTCGTCGAAGGTTTTATCAAGATCTCTATTATCGAGATTATATTTTATGTTTTGTAAATTACGTTTATGTGTCGTAGTTTTTTTACGCTTTTTGTTCTAATTTATTCCTTACTATCTAGACCCTTATAACGACCGCAGTCAAAACAATTTTTGCAAATTTTATTACATAGATATATTGTTTACAATTTCTAGGACACATTCATAATAGGTTATTTAGTTTACATAGGTAATACATAGTTTAAATCTATGACAATATAAAATATTTGCCTAAAGTTGTTCACCTACTGGTTATACTTACCTACTTTTATTTATCTTTACACTTATATAATCTTACAATAACCTTAAAACCCCTCAAGCCCAAAAACCCTTGTACGTTTTACATAACAAATTTGATACATATCATAACGTACATAAAACGATATAACACTTAAGTATGTACATCAATTCCACACCCTCCACGATAAAACTAAACTGCATAACGCGAGAGATAAATAACGCGAAGGAAGGAAACATCAAAGGGAGCTATTATGAAAAATCGTAACGCATTTACTCGCGGACCTTGCTGAATTATTCATAAGTGAAATTGCTATTCGCTTCGCTATTCACCTGAATGTTATTTATAAACGGCCACGCCCGTTCGTGTTATTGGGTTATCGGTTACATACTGCCGATTAGGTACTGGGAACCAGGTACGAATAGGTATAGAAGTTCTATTTATTCTTTCTAGTATTGAAAGCGTGCTGGATGTAAGAGATAAGCATATTCAAAGGGGGTGACATAAGACAGCTAGACTATAGTCTTGACTTTCTACAGGTATACGCGAATTTTCGTTAGTAAAACCAAAATTTAAGTGATCAGTTTATATTATATGGGCTTGTTTCTATTATGTGATGATGCACTTTTGTATTTAATTGTTCATATTGCTGTTGTTGGAAGTCGTAATGCTGTATTTGATGTTTCTTCCTTGGTTTGCAATGACAGATTTAACTATTCAAAATTCTATTTCTATTGTAAGAAGAAATTGTCACTAAGTGGGGTTCATTTTCTGCTTCCAAGATTTCACTTCTAAAATAAACTACGTAGATATTATAGCACAAAAAAGAAATTTAATACCTTTACAACGCAATTGCCCACATTCCAATGATCCTAACTCCAATCTACACATTGTATTACACCAATACAAATAGCAGCCCAAGTGTATGCTTTGATTGAATTTGTCCCCAATCGCGATCAGTGTCGACGGCTGAATATCAAAGGTTCAAAGGCATAAGAAATCGAGTCACGAATCGGCGACATCACGACATAACGACTTTACCGCGCAAACACTCCTGATTGCGAGCTACGGGGCTATCAAATTTTATTTTGCACTGAACCTCGCATCCTTGTTGTACAAATCTCACTGATTTTTGTGGGATTAATTCTTGCTTCAGTGCTTTTTAATTATATTTGAAACTTTATTTGTAAACATTGCAATTGATTACGTTTGGATGTAAACTTTCGTAATTTTACAATTTCTGATGAATTTTATTTTTGTTTCGATCTGTTGGTGACCTATAAAATGATGACCTATACCTATGGTACCTACCTGCTAGATATTACATGCACTCAAATTAAAATGATTTCATTTATTTATTCTTCGTCTTTTTTTACGTTAAAAACAATATTAATGTTCTTTAGAGATAATAAGGGAATCAGCGAGAGTCATTACATTATCTCTTACGATTTCTGCTCGTCATAAAACATAGCGCTAAACCGTTAAGCCGTCGCACTCCGCTCGCAAGCAAAAACTCAATTATCATATTTTATACCTCATAATACTTACGAAAAAGATATTCAATTATATAATTTTCTCTGTGAAAAGGGAATCCCTTTTCATTTCTCATTTGGATTTTTCTCTTAAGCAATTACGCGCGCGCCTCGGGGAGCGCGAGATTGGATCCGAATACATTTCCACGTCCGACGAGAACATTCTAATTTATCTTTTAACAACGAATGGAATGTTATGTTAACTTATGCACGGACCGCGGTAGCTGTGTTTTCGTTTAATAAAACTCTATTTCGCGGATCATTTTATGAGTTTCGGCGAGTTATGAATTTGTTTGCGAGCGGAATAGAAATGAGCTCATTTACACGATACGTCCAGATTAATATTCTTTATTTATATGCGCTCATAAATAAGCGGTGAGCTTCGTTAGCGGAGTGGAATGAGACGATTTGCATCGCCGTTTCCTTTGATAAAGTCGTTCGAGTTTAATTGTAACGCAGACAAACGAAGTTTTCGCTCGACCCGAACCACTCAAGCGGTCCCGAGAATTGAATTCGTGGAACTGTCGTATCGGATTCCCGGGTAACTCGCGTAATCGTATCGCGCGGGAACACAAATTATTCTTGCGCCGAAACTCGGTAACTTCGTCAACCCTATAAAGGATCCGTGGAACAAAGCGCGACCACAATTGGCCATACGAAACGATCTACCTGAGTCGATGGAAGTTTTAAAAATGGCTGCTCTTTGAGAGCAAACTCAATAAGGGGCTCCCGTGGGACGCGTAAATACAATTTGCCGGGAATCGGTCGTGCCTTTGACGTCGCGCGTAATGTTACAAGTTTGCCTGTTTGCTCTGTGTGTGTTACGCTCAGAAAAATGAAGTGTGACGAATTGCCTTCTAAATATGTAGGTGCTAATGTTTTAAGCATATGCTAGATACTTAATAAAAAAATAATGTACTCAGTGCAATAACCAAGTCTTTTTTCATTCAATTAACCAATACCAATCTTTTGGCGTACCTACATTTTTTTTTTTTTTTTGTTAAGTTGATGTTATATTATTCTATATTCTATATATTATATATTCCTGTGAAATTATTATTACTATTTCAATATAAAGAATTTTAATTTATACGTTTCTACCAATTTTAATAATTTCATTTTTTTCAATTTCCTTTTGTATTCTTGTGTGATTTTTGGAATAATAAGTTAGAAAAAAGCTTCTGCCCATGAAGTTAAAACTGATAACTTTGTAACGACGTTTTTTCTAAATTCAAAACGAAAATAAAACTAAATATCCATGAGAATATTATCCCACAAAGAAACTAGTCATTAAGAATAATGATATTATGGTAATAACCCTCATAAGTAAGTATGATATCATATTAGATGTAGGCGTTTTGTGTTATTCAATTTGCGACGGAACCCTTTCTAGTATCTCTAATTAATACAATTAAACGCGTAATTACTGGACTTGCTGCGTAATAGGGATGAACATGATATTATTTTGTTATTTCGGTATTTACTACACTGAAATAGATACATTTTCTCATATTTGAAACCGTTTAGTTCTCAAAGTATTGAATTTAATAAGTTCAGAAATTTGCCTCTGCAAATGTTTATGGGAAGTGGTAGCGATTACCAGTAGGCGCTGCACAAGTTTCTTTGCGGACGATGATAGACATTGTCGAGTAGGAAATGTCATGAACTCACTATATTTTGTAGGACTATTCTCGTTAGTGCATCTTTAAACTTACATTTTCATGTGTATTAATTCCAATTCTTAAAATTCTCGTAAATATGGCTGTTCATTAGGATAATAGTAAAATAGGATAGTGCAAACTGAGAAGAAAGTATAACCCTATTTTTCACTTATTCTGTGCTGTAATGGAAAATATTCCACAAATTTATCACAAACGCACAATGAAAAGTGACAGCCCTAACACAATTAACAATAACGCGAATTGTCGCTCGCATGTCGTTCTACGGACTCATTGAAATCATTAATTTATACATTTTTTACGCAATAACCTGTAATTGGACTTTATTCGTCGCATTTAATGTCTAATTTGATAAGTCACACGTTGTTTTTATTAAAATTTATGAGTCGGCTTCACGTAATTATTGTATCAATTTATATGCGTAATTTGAACAAATGCGTTTGAACCGGGACTGCTTTTGTTACGCGCTATTAATAATCGTTTCAAATCAATTTAGATTTTTCTATGACATCTTAAATAGAGCTTAGATTAAATGTTTAATGCGTGTGTAAATGTAATGATATTTTAATAGAAACGGGAAAGTTATTTGTTAAAGTGAAACTTCTATAGGCAAGTTGAGAGTAAAATTTCAAGGTCGGGTCATGGCAATACCGTCACCTCATGGAGTAAGGCGACGATTTTGGTATCTTTGAATCTTGCCAAAGAATTTTCAATCCTGACACGTGGTTTACATTGGCATTACATTCACCTATTTATGAATTATCGGATATTAATCGGATACCAACACCATAAACTACGCAAACGAATAAAGCAATGAATTACGAAATAGATAATATGAATAACTTTTCTAAGTTTCATATTTATCATAAATCGATTTACTCTCTTAATAAACAAACAACAACTCTTCCAAAATCGCAAAAAGAGGTTTTTTGTGTGTACTTTTAAACCCCCTCAAAGCATCTTCCGTCAGCGGCTTAGGAATAAAACCGGGATGTTTTAAAACACGGTAAGCAGTTTAAAGTCCGCCGGGAGGCAAGACACAGTGCATTAGCGGTTGAGGATCACGCAAATGTTATTTTAGCAGATTATTCATATTATGATTTTAGCTTATTTCATACGGCTTTAAAAGCTTTCCCGGTTTTTCAATGTGTTAATAGGTTTACTTTGCGTATATTATTATGGAATATATACCGTGTAAGTCTGTGATTAGAATTATATTATCTGTGTCTGTGCTTAGATTTCATTGTTGTTAAAAGTTACCAAATATTTTATATGTAGGTACTAGGTACTACTACGTACATGAAGTCATATTATTTGTAAAATATATTTGAAACAAAACTACATAAAGTCAAATCCTCCTCATTTTATCACGGGCTTGAATTTTTCTTCCAAATAAATTAAATTTTACTAAATAACAAAATACTGATTCATTTATTTTAATAAATAAAGTTTCCTAGCCATTGGCAACAATTTTAGATAGTAAAAAGCGCTTATCAAACAAACTGAAATGAAATATTTCACTTTGCAAGATAATAAATAACCCAAACATATCAAAATGTTAAATTACATAACTCGAAATATAGAAGATGGAAGGTGTTGGCTGAAATACTATCTACTTCATGGCTCCGCAGCGGACACATTACCTGATTACTGAGCGAGCGCGTTCCCGTTGTACGGCACGGCACGGGAAACCATGATACGATACGTTAATGTTGAGAAAGTTGGGCAGATGACTCGTCAATATTGTGACTCGAAAAGGGTGAGAGGATTTGTATGTAAGTAAAGAGATGTGGCTAAAATGTAAATAAGTGTTTGGATAGGTTATAGTTAGTTAAACCATTAGGTATGTGATAAATAGATTAACGTTAAATCTTACTTAAATATTTATGAAAATAAACACGTTAGTGACTATGAATTTCATAAAATACGATTATCTAACAACATCGTATACTACTCAACTTACATTGTCGATTCATTCCATCCATTTAATAGTTAAAAAAATTCAATTTCAAAAAACACAGCAACCATCAGCTAATCCCGATTATCGTATCGCATCCGTCCCGCAGACCCCACCGTAATTCCGCAAATGGCTGTAACTCGAGCCGCGCGGGTTTAAAATTGAAATTTATATGCACGCATTATACATGAGGCGGGATTATGGCTCAAAGAAAATGATTGTGGACCCGCACCCTGGAGACTGGATAGTTGACTGCGATAGTAATGCGAGTGGATTACACACGGATACGATGCGACATCGCGACACGTGTCGTATGGTGTAAATAATACTGTTCACTTTTTAACTTGTGACATGAGATGTTACAAATTGAGATTTTTAAAAATGTTTTGTCTGAGTGCTAATTCGCTTGTAAAAGATGTTTTCAGTATAGTTTTAAGGTAGGTGGAAAATGCGGATAACATCGCACATAAGGGAAAACGAAATGATGTTTAGTACATTTTCCATTTTGTAGGACCTAGGCCTGCCCCAGAAATTTTAACACTCGAGCTATTTCACTTGATAATTTCATAAAAAATAAATGACTTAAAGAACGTTAAAGAAAATAACAAAGAGTATTAACCAAAGAAGATTCCCTCCAAATAACTGTATAATTTTTAAAAGTATTAGTGTACCATTAAAACAGAAGGCTGCTAAAAGTGTAAAACGTCTTCGTCTCGGTAATTTCGTGAGGGAGAGACGATTATAGCGATTAAATATGCATTAACGAATTTTTCTCCTTAAAAGCTGAAAAAACTGTAAAGGAAAATTGGCAATTAGACCCGCCTCCATCTACCTTTCACTTAAAATTAAATTTACTCCATAAAGATACACGAAATGGTGTTATATTTTAACGTTAACTTTGGCTTGTTATTTGTGTTAAAAGTTTTTATTAATTTGAATTATATATCTCGATTAGACTACAGCATATAAAAGTAATTTGTGTTGATTTTTTAAATGTTAATTGACTGTGTGAGATCAATTTGATACAAGATTCTTTTTATTTTACACAGAATATATTTTCTTTAAGGTTAAGTTAGAAGTTACCTATGTCATTTTTTAACCTCTAAAAATGATCTTCGCCCTTTTTCATATATTGCATTTATCTTTTACTAACATATCTAAGTACACTTTAATAATATTACATATCGAGTGATATATAAAAGAAGGTTTTATTACTTCATACATTTTACATAAATTGCCGATTCTCAACCTAGACCGCTCGCTACAATTCGTAGTGACGGCATGCTACGAAATAGTGCTACGAAACCGTAGCGCGTAGCTTTTCGTATTTGGTAATAATTATTCATTGTTGAGTTTTAAAAATGAATGATTGCTTAGTAACAATACACTTGTTTACAGAACAGAACAATTATTGTGTTTCATAATAAATTAATCGTATATAAACACAGAATCAATTATTTTATTATTTCAAGCGGTAAAAGTACTATACTTATTTTTTTTACTGTTACATTTAATAAATATTAGCTTCTTTGTATTTTTTGTTTTTTGTTACTATAAGCCCTGTATTATCTACTGAACGTACTTTCTTAACTTGCATCTCCTTAACTTTACTTGAAATTTGGCCTAATAAAATATCAAAAAGTTTAAACACATGCGGTGTGCACCTCCTTCCCCTAACATTATCCAATTGTATCCTTTGATATTCAACGAACATGAATAAATGATCAAAATATAGTTGTAACATAATACAGCGTGTTCACAAAATGAAAATTAATTATGCAAAGATATAAATTGACAGTAATTCGTGGATACAGCCGGTGCTCGAGTAAGTGGTAATTATTAATTATCACACAAGAACGTTTTAAGGATGATGAAAGAAATATTAAGTCGCTTTTGGAGTGGTCTTTTAATTTTGGGTTTAGTGACTTCGTAATCCTATCCTACTAATATTATAAATGCGAAAGTTTGTGAGGATGGATGTATGTGTATTGTGTATGTGAATGTATGTTTGTTACTCTTTCACGCAAATACTACTGTACTGATTACAATGAAATTTAGCACACATATAGATGGTAACTTTGATTAACACATAGGATAGGTTTTATCCCGGGAACTATGCGGGTTTTTATTTGTGTCTGTAGTGTAAGTTTCTGAAGCATTTTCTTTTATGTAAAAGCCTAGGTTATAAGTAATTAACTAATATTTTGTTTCTTTTCCCATTTCGACTAGCTTACGCTAAAAAATTATTAAGTTTTAAATCATAAATTGGTAAATATTATGATAGCAATTATTAGTAAACAATAAATATCCAAAAATAATACAGGAATCAAAAAATTTAAAATTTCATAAACACATTTTGATGAATTCGTTAGTATCTAACATGTTAGATAGAAGTATCAGCAGTCAGCACTAAGCACAGAGTAGACAAGGGTGACATCCTCCCGCCGGCCCCCTAGTGTCGCTATAATCAGTTAATTGCATGAATAATTGAACATTCATTACCTACACTACACCTAACGCTCTGATACCAATCTACACTACATTAATTATAGTACAGCTACGAATATGAGCATATTTTATGCGTTTATGCATATATTCCGGCTAATGCAAGCATGCTTATACAAATGGAGCAATTATTATATTGAAGATAAGTTGGTTTTGTGATAGCGGCGTGGTTTGTTTACTTTGAAATATTATACGTTATTTCCACAACATAGGTACGTAATTGGAAACGTGTCCCTGCCTACAAAGCCTAACATACTAGGTATACTGCCTACCTAAATAGTTTTGTTTACATAGTGTGCATTATCATTTTAATTTTTATTTAAATTTATAATTTTTAGATTAATTTAGTTTACACTCCGAAAGATACAAAGACACAGGTATGATACCTATTTATATAGATGACGTCTATCGTAATCTTCGTTTAAATGACGTCTGTAGATGACGTCTTTTAGACGAAGATTTTAAATTTTATGCAGAGAATAGGATTTTTGTTTGATATTATTGATCAAATGAAGCTGAAAAGAGTATCAATGCTATCGTAAAATGTATAAATAACTTCTTCAAAACAAAGCGCATAATTAGCTCGCAAACTCAAGTAAATTAATACACCAATCAAAATAATGATTTACAGCATTACGGGTTACATCTATTCCCTTTGTTCAATTCTCTAGTTGAATATTCATATTAGGTAATCTTGGAGGACATTTTCTGAAGGCTCCCCCTCCCTCCACCCGGGAGAAACCAATTAATAGAGGTACGGTTCGTTAGACCACCCCTCGGGTTGACCCTAGCAGGATAATGGAATTTGTACTTCTGACTCCTCATTTTGTATAAAATCATTTGCGATCTTTCACTTGTAGTGATTTAAATATTGAGTTTGGGTAATTTGTTATTTTATTATACCTATATTTTTTGTTGTAATTATCATTTTGTTGTAGTTTTCACGGTCTTTGAAGTTAAAATATTGTTTTGGATTATATTGACAGTTCTGCTGCAGAATAATATGATGCATGCATAATATGAAGAAAGAAACTACAAACTATAATGATAATAATATTATGTGCCTTAGTACTTATGAATTTATTTAAACCAGCTATCTATACCTTAATGAATATATAGATTCTGAAAAGCGTTCGGAAGTAATTCCTTATGTCCTGTAAGACTTGAAAAAATTGTTATGCTTCAAGCTGTTAGCATTACAAAATAGAAATGCAAAAATAATATTTACCAAAGTAGTGCAATGAAAATTAGCACTAACTCCATGGAGTTATTGCAAAGTTTTCAAAATAATCAAAATCGAAATGCAATAATAATATAAGAGCAATCAGCGCTAGAGTACAGAATTACGGTGTCACGGTGCGGTGGCCGGTATGCGCAGTCATCAATTATTTGCGCCCGTAATGAACGCAAATCCTTTGATTCCATTGAACGAGTGTTCGGGGAATTTGTGGTTTAAGTTACAAGCGAACGCTACAATGATGTCTTAGAGGAGATACAACTTACAACCATCTGCTGTACACTTTCGTGACACTTATTTCATAGTTACCAATTATTTCGAGAAATGTTCGACAAAAGAAATCTTATTTTATAACAGATCAGGTTCATGATGTACATTATCAGTTCCTAAATGTGTACAGCTATTATAACACATGTTCAGCACTTAATAAACTCCCATATAATGTCTTCTCGGCATTGATTACTCATCTGATACTTTTCAAGCAAACTTCATTAATTGTCAAATTTCAACTGTAAAATTCTTTGAAATAAATGTCTGTAAATCTACTCGTATAATGTATTGGCGTAATTAAGAGCAACCGAACGTTAGCGATCGAAAGGCTTGATACTTGATTTAATTAAGCTATTGCATAGCTTCTATCGCGGGCCTTGAGCGCGGGGACCGAATCCAGAAATTCCGCCGGAGGTGTGGCTTGAAGGCATGCTATGCAATAGCTTTACCGCGGCAGTCCTCGAGTGCCACACGTCTTTTTTATGTCTGGTTACCTCTATTGATATCTAAAGAATCGCGATCTCCCGTCCGTTGGACCGCCCGCGCCGGCACATCAACTATGCACCAAGAGAATGTCGGAGCGCGCGACACCTCGGCCGGCGTTCATTTCATTGTCTCCAATCTCTGACTATGTAGTGCTCTGAATTTTGCACGACACACTCTTGACACTTTCTTTGTGTTTGCGAAGTCATTTCGAGTAATTTGTGTTACAAACGCTTTTTTGTGAAATGCTTTTAGATTATAGTCGTTATAGTTGCCTTGGCATAATGCGACTGGTCATTCTTGATCATTCATAAATTGAATTTTATATCAAAAGCATATCACATTTTCGTTAAAAGTATTAATTAAGGAAACTCTTAATACCTAAGTGGGAAGACTAATTCAAAAGCCTCGCTTTAATCGAGCGACGTGATTGGTTGGCACGGAGCCATGAGTATGTCAGCTTCGAAACAAGACACGGCATTGGCTGTGCCGTTCGCCATTTTAATTTTAGCTTTCTAATTGAATTCATGGGAATTCGATATTGACATAGCTCTATGAATAATACTAAAGTGCTTTAATTTAATTGTTAGATTTTTACACCAAGAGAGGTGACATGGAAAAACTTCTTTCTTTTATTAAATTTCTTAATTATTGTGGTACTTTTCAAGAGAAAAGGTCGCTAAACTTTAAAATGTTGGTAGTGTATGCATTAAAAAAACACTCAAAAATTTATATATAAGCAAAAATCGATAGCTTTTCAAATTGTGAGAGTACCTACCTACTCTGTAGTGACTTTGATGTAAACAAATTTCGTTTGTGACCAACCAACCGTCCAGAAGCAGCCTGAATTCTTACAAACTCGGTTACAGTATTGAATTAAGGACCCCCACTTTAACTTATAAATAATTAATGAATTAACCGATTAGACTCTGCTATTATCTTTGTTGTTTTAATAAGTACCTAAAATTATAACTACAATTTCTGATAAGTTATATTTGTTTGGAATCGTTTTATCACGATTATTTTATTTTTAATTTTTATTTTTTATGATATACATATAAGGATTGATCGGATCGATCAACAACCATGAAAAATAATACACAAAACTTATCCATAAAAACGACTCAAACCGTTTTGGAGGAGTATGGCAACTAACATACTGTGACACGATATTTATTTATAAGATAGAACCTGTCGGTTAACAATCTTTACTGATCCGATTTGAAAAATTCTTTCGGTGTTAGATAGCCCATTTATCGAGGCAGGTTATAGACTATAATATATGTACCTACCCTAAGACCAACAGGAGCGGAGCACTGCGGGTAAAACCGTGGAGTAGGTACTGCTAGTGGTTAATATAAATATGTAGATATAAATTATATTGATTATTTTAATTTTATTGAAATACCTTTTTTTAAATGTGTCTATGACTCTATCAGATATTACTATATCAGAATCTTTAATCATATAATTGTTCCAGTACTGGCGCGTTCCGCTCGTCGAGTACAGGCTCGGAGCCGCCGCCGCTGTTCCTGCCGCCGCACCTGTCTCACCTCTCGCAGCATCTCAACCATCTGTCGCAGCCATTCTTTCCGCTCAAAGGTATGGTAGTGATTTTGAGACGATTTTATATACTATGTAATTTTATGAAATTACTGGAAAATTAACTTGACTGTAATTTTGTTAAAAGCAAATAAATAGTAATATATATTTTTTTATCTTTACTGCTATTTAATAATAAGCAGGAAACAACGAATTAGTTATAAAAAATTATAAATCTCAAGAGATTTTTTCTATAGAGGTTTCAACGCTATTTAAAACTAGAGCTTTGTGTTACACGTTATATCTAAAGTTTAAAGGAAGCTCTACCCTACTTTTTATATTTATTTGTTTCATTTCTTGTTTATTTTTATGAAAAGTTTACGTTTGAATTTCAGCTATCTACATACCTATTCTCTATTACAGGTTGGGGCGCGCCCTGCCCCTGTTGCCCCAAAGAGGAAGCACGTTCCTCAAGCGTGGCAGAATTACGCCGAAAGGCCCACGAACATTCGGCAGCCCTTTTACAGTCCCTAGCTAACTTCCAGTCTAGGGCCTTACTCCCTTTGCCCCTACACTTGCCCCCTCTGCCCCTATCGCTTCTGCCCCATGACTCGCAGACGAACACGTCATCAGAACCACCGAAACATCTAGAATAATTTGGATACGGCAAATTGCTTAATGTAGTGTAGTTTGTTTAAATATTCAAGCAATAAATAATAATTATTTTGTAAAAATAATATGTTTTGAAATAAGTATATGGGGTGATTTTTTATATGCAGAAATATCTCCTGAAATTAAGAACGAATTCCAGAGAAGCCTAAATAAAAACATGGATACTGTTATTTTCCAGCCTCTACTTACACCAATATATTTTAATCTTATCTTTTTTTTTTAATCTTACTAAAGGTCAAATGGTTGTTTTAGTCCACTAGGAAATTGAGCCAAATTAAAAATAACATACACTAACGTGAATTCTTTGTGCCATTTTTTTTAAGTGCCAATATTTGTGCCATGGATACTTTTGTTATCAGAAATTATTTACATATATTTATAAAATAGTTATATTATAATATGTATAAAATTTTAATTTTGACTTCGATTTAATATTATTTTATCATATTGTCGAAAGATGTGACTCTTTTTTACCAGCTTTTGCACGCCTATGTTTTAAATATTTCAAATCGATTACATAATGTTCGTATTTAGTAGATCAGTATTAAAATTAAATGTAATAATATTGTAGTTTAAGTATAATAATATTAAATACCAATGCAATAGTTTTTAATGTTACCCATGTCAGTATTTTCGACCAAAAACTGTTGTGAAATGAATTTCTTTCTGTAAATAATATTTTAAAATTATTCCGTTTAATATTTACGCATTATTTTATTTAATTTGTATATAACCTTTATATATAATATTTATCTTAAGTATAATTAAGCGATAAGGTATACGCTTTTAAATTGTTAGTACCTACAACTGTTATAAGAATAGGTAGATCGTAGCAAATAATTATTGTAATTATTAAATATCTATTGTTTTTTATTAGTTTCCAGTACCATTAATAAATTAAATTATTTTCGACACAAAAAATAAAAATGAAAATAAGTTGATATTTAGTTTTTATATTCAAATGCTTTATAAATGAGAAATTTTGAAACAATAATTTTTTTAAAGTGAAACTTTTATTACATCGTCTCAAACTTTTTGGTCTGTGTAGCGCATGTCGCGTGTATCGCGGCTGCCGAGTAGGTATACCTACTCGGCAGCCGACCGTCGCGCGACATGCGCTACACAAAGCAGTGTTCGGAACATCGAGATATATTACTAGAGGGGTTATTCCAAACAAAAACATTGCGCGCGGCCGATGTGGTGGGGTACGTGTGGAACGAGCGAGGCGTGGCTTCAAGTTCAAAGATTAAGCAATGCGTGCAGATGCGACACATTGTGCAATCTGTTTACTCGGTACTATCTGGTGGTACTGATACTAGGGAATTAATAAAACGAGGATTTTATATTAAACTATGTATTTTAATTTCCTTTAAATAATATCAATTTATTAAGCTTTTGTCGTTTTGTGTAGTAATCAATAGTTTTATCAGTTTTTGCTTCATGATGTAATTTAAATGGATACGATGATTCAATGTTGATGGCGTTTACGTATAAGAAACTCACATTTTGAAAAATCTCACGCGAGATTCGAGGATGGGGGAGGGGTTGAATAAATTCTCACGACATCTCACCAGGGGGGGAGGGAGGTGCAGAAAATTTTAAAAAACACCTCACGTAATTTATGGACGCCCCCTTACTCGATCACAATTTTTGTAACTTTACTATAAACGGAACTACATTTAAAAATATACTTTATTTATTGAGTTATAAGGTTGCTTCCATTCTGTTTATTTACATTCTCAAAAACATCAATCGCTGCAGAGGTGGCTTGCGACAAAGGCGGCTTGTGTCAAAGGCCTCGGCGATATCATTTAAGAACATAATATTATGTACTTTAGGCAAACTTGTTATAAGATCTATTTTACTTTCTTATTAGTCCATTTGACAAGGAGGATATTGGGTAAGATACCTATTGGAATAATTTTATTATTATGTATGTACTTATTAAATCCGCGAATAAAAAAAATTTTTAGTCGTGAATATAGAAATTGGGTCGCATTTTTTTAATCCGCGAATAGTGAAAACACGAATAAAGGAAGCGCGATTAAGGAACTTTTACTGTATTAGTTTCTGTGAATGTTGTGTTTATTTGTAATTGTTGTGCATAATAATTTATAAATCCTATTGGAACAACTATTAATTAGGCTTTTTTTAATAAATAAAAATAAGTAAATAAATAAATATTACTTAAGCCTACCTACCGTTTTACTTTGCGTAGTCGGGTAAAAGTATAAATATTTAGGTACTACACCACGGTAATCTTTCCTAGTAGATATTGTATATATGTTACGGCTAAAGGTAGGTGAGAACATAAACTTAAGATTAGCCGGCTAAA
>CAJQZN010016042.1:0-30242 GCA_907164685.1 Colias eurytheme | reverse complement strand
AAAAGGTTGCGGACTTTGGAATATAGTGAGCTGGGAGCGTCTTTGTGTAAAATACTTTCATCATTTGTGTTGCATAAGATTTAAATAGAATAAGTTGAAATTGAACCTTATTGTGTTTTGTGAAGGTGTTTCAGACTAAGGATATTTTTAATAAATATTTTGAAGTGAATATACATATAATCTGTATTTTAAAGTGAAACTTTTATTACATCGTCTCAAACTTTTTGGTCTGTGTAGCGCATGTCGCGTGTATTGCGGCTGCCGAGTAGGTTATATACCTACTCGGCAGCCGACCGTCACGCGACATGCGCTACACAAAGCAGTGTTCGGAACCGTTCGAACAGTTTCACTTTTACCGTGGTTTCATAAAACCACACAACATTTTTTTATAGTTCATTTTATTGAGCTATGGTTGTTCTTTGTTGTAGACCAGGATTGTTAAATAGTTTATAGTCTATCGAAGAAATATAGACGTAAATGAATTATATCGGTATTCTCCGTGTGGTTAATCCATTAATAATCAATTGCTAATACAAACGGTGTTCCAAGTTTAATCCTAAACGTTTAAATTTATAATATGTAATAAATTAATGAATAGTACAGTTGTAAAGATCAGCTTTGTTTTTTTATAAGTTGCTCGAAATGATTCTCATATATTTGTGCAACATAACTTAAATAATTATTGTGAATTTGTTTTGAATGTTTGCTCTAGTAATGTTTATTATTGACCATTTTTCCCCCTACAGTACTGAAATATAAAATGAGTTTTATAATTCAGTATATTTATCAGTTTAATCAATTTAGCTTCGTTTAAATTTCGATCTTAATCCGATTGGCTTAAAAAGCCATTTGAAATGGTATTTTGCGATTCACAGTAAAGCTTTTACATTCAACGTTTGCATGTCTAAAACCGTCGTGAAATACGAGAAACTTGAAATAAACAGAAGTTGAGTGTAAATGCTAAAGTTCTCATCGTAAATCATCCAAGATTATCTTTGAATACGTCTATGTTGGTCTGTGAATGAATAATTTACAGTGACATGCTATAGTGTAGAATTACCTTATATGAGACGAATGGTCGTGTTTTTGGCGGTTTCACATAAAAAGTGATGCTCATAAAAATCTTGTTTATAAGCCATGCATATCAGATTATAAGCTGCTATTGTATGTTATAAATATTAAAGTTCTGCTTAGTGGGTATTAAATATTTGTGAGATTTGTATAAGATTTTTTAGATTTATCTAAATTGCGAAATTTGAAGGTTCTTGCACTTTTAGTTGTGATATTACTTACTACTTTTAATTTAATTTACTATTATTTTATTTACTATAATAAATGTTACATCTTAAATAATTTATAATTTATATCATTGTTTAGTTATAGAATTTGACTGTTATATTGCTTTTAAAATTGCGTTGAAATGTTACATTAGATATTATCTGTGACAACTAAGATTCTAAATTTAAAAGTCTAGGTATTTGAATATAATTTGCTCTACTACGAAGATAGTTTTAACAATTTTTTTTTCATTACAATCATTTTATTTACGGAGAACGTTCTGCAGTACAATTAATGTATATTCTGTGGCCGAGTTACCATATATAATATTAAAATATACTACTACCAAGTTATATGAAACGCGAGTCTAATTACAACTCATAAATTCAAATAAACGCGTGTAAATAATATTTTGAAAGCGTTTTTAATAACAATCATGACAAACGGCCACAAAACGTAGATTTATCTCCGCGGCCACGTGCATCCGAATGCTTGCTTCTAAAGCGATTTTTGCATGTAAGCTGAAATTTATGAACAACGAGCCACTGATAAAAATTGTATCGCCTACGGTTTATTTATTGCTTGTTTTCGCTTTTTATTCTGTTTATTTCGCGAGTAATCTTTATGACGGGCCACATTAACATCTCTAAGTCTAAATATATTTTTATTTTCGTTTCAATTAAGTCGTGTACAGTCTTAAAAGCACTTTAAGCGTTTCAATCATCTGGTACGAAACAATTATAGTTTAATTTTCTTTTATTCAACTAAAATAGAAGATAGTACTTAAATAATTGGCTGTCTAATTTAACGTATCTCATTTCGGCAAACAAGTTAGGGCATTTGCAGGTTTTCTAGGGATTTTCATTGTGGCCTCACAGTCTGCGGCTCCGATTGAAATTTTTCGAGTGGAAGCGACAGGCTTTACTCGAGCGTGAATTAATATTTATCTGGAAGCGAGATTTATATATTTTTATACGTTTAATGCACGCATCGCAAGTGTTTGTTGTTTAATTTAATGTACGTTTTAAAATTTATTTAACATTCATTTCTAAATTAAAATTGTGTTATAATAAATTAATAACATATAACCAATAATTAATGGTCTTGTCTTTATATTAAATTTTATCACAATAAACTTTTATATACCAATACCTAAACATACTATACAAAGTAATCACTCGTTAGTGCTTTTCAACATAATATCTTTCTAACCACTTCATACACATAAATAAAGACGAGAACATTCCAGTCCTTTCCAGAACCACTAATTCTAAACCCAAGTACTTCGAGGCTTGAACACAATAAATAAACTGTTGGGACATGCCGCTGCTGTCTGCAGTGCTGGCAATTGAAATTTTATCCTAGCTTTATACACATCGCTCCCAATAAAATGGTATAAAATAAACAAAATATCTCAAAGCACTCGTACCTACTAGATGGATTTAAAGGTCCGATGTTTATGAATATTACCTATGTTTTTGATATAGATTTGTGAGAAGGGTGGAATGTTTGTACGGAGACTTTGTAGAAGAAAATGTTATGAGCTACTGGAATGAATGTAAATTAGGAATTATTTAACGAATCTGTTTTCGCAAGTCTGCTTTGACTTAACGTAAATAGATATTGTAGGCGCAGTCGCTGCCAATATTAAATTTCATAGTAATTATTAATTTAATTTCAAAGTCTATTTTAGTACCAGTAGGAGTAAATTTCTTGATCTTCCGAATAATTTTATATAGCATATGACTATTTTTCCACATTTTGTGTTAAGAGCTGTAATAAAGAATATCAAAAAGTGTAAAACATTAATTATTCATCGCTTAAACATCAACGTGATTTACTTAAAAAAACAAATTATTACGAGTACCTTAAATCAAATATTATAGGTACCTAACTACCTAATATCAATTATACCAAGCTTACAAGTACACTGCGAATACCTGATACTAACTGCGTAATAAGCTCGCTATTCAAAAACCAATTACATTAGCAATCACTAGCCTAATTCAGAGCACAGTTAGCGATCGTCACTCGAACATTCATAATGAATGATAGCTTATGGGCCCTCTTCACAATGGACAGCGTTGGCCCAACAAATGATAGACAATGTTTGCCGCTATTAGGTATATAGACATATAGCTTACGAATAAACATCTACAATGACCTTGCTTAAATGTCTATGACCTGCTTAAATGTCTATGATCGTCGTAATCGCCGTAGTGGCAGCAAACATTGGCAATCATTTGTTGGCCCAACGCTGCATTGTGAAGAGGACCCTTTAAAATCAATGTACTCACTGAATAACCATGTGATACAAACTGCGGTATGCTTCAATGTGCTTCATTTGAAATCTCTGCGGGTCGATGTTATCAGCTCATAATGGGAGTAGCGAAGAATATAAAGGTTCGTTTTGTTGAACCAATACGGAGGTGTCTACGTTATGAGAACCAAAGGAGAAATATTAATTTGTAGGCTTAGGATATCTATTGCGTAAATTTTCTGTTTTAATACAAACTATTGCTAATAAATTTAATGGAATTTTTGCCTACTACTAATGAAGGTTCTGTGTAACTAGACAAACGAGTATATCGTCGAATAGTTATACTCGTAGCAATGCTATATACCCGAAATCTTTTGGAGAAATGAGTCGCTACCAGATTTACAGTCATGTTGTAGTGTTCCAGTCCTTATAGTTAGGATACTGGGACACTTTCTTTATTTGGTTTGTTCAGGTTTATTTAAAAAAAATTGTTATTACATCAGGGTTACCTGTGGCAATATTCTACATTATGTGAGTACCAATTTTTATCATGTAAATAAAATCTATACTAATAGCATACAAGCTGAAGAGTTTGTTTGTTTGTTTGAACGCGCTAATCTCAGGAACTACTGGTCCGATTTGAAAAATTCTTTCGGTGTTAGATAGCCCATTTATTGAGAAAGGCTATATATCATCACGCTAAGACCAACAGGAGCGGAGCAATGCGAGTGAAACCGCGAGGAACAGCTACTATAATATAAAAATACTAAATAAATAAATACCTGCATCAAAAACTACAAACTATTAATAATTTATATCATTGTGGGTGACACCATCTCATAAGATAATCTTGGATGATTTATATTTAGTGTCATAATATAGTCGTGTACTGCTTACCTTCGTCACGATAAATTTACCGAAAATTTACTCATTTTACGTCAGCTCTTTTCCCAATAACCTTTTATATTATTATTTAAAGAAAATACGTTCATTTATTTGGAAATAAAACACTTTGCTTGATTGATATTTTCCATTTCGTAGCTAATATGTTCAGACAGATAATAATGTCTTTTCACAATGATATTTATTGAGAATTCTGTATTTATAGTAAATCATAATATAGCTCTCATTATAGATAATGCTATCTTTATTAATTTATAAATAGAAAGGTCAATTATTGCTTCAACTCATTAATTATATCAATGTTATTTATTACCTGACGCTACATACGAATTAAATGAATTATGAAATTAAATGAAAGAAGGTAAAGCATTATTTTATGTAGAGCTTCGAAAAACCGTATTTACATTTTTAAAATATGAGTAAAGGATAAAAATATCAATGTACTTTCCAGACATATTAACGTACTGTGAAATTTTCTTTATAAATAAGTAAATCCTTTATCGTATAAGTTGCTATTTCAGTCGGGAAGCAGAAATCGGATAAAATATTCCGTTGCTATCGGTAGTCTATTATGTGTGTATTGTGCTCTTGATGTATGTTTTCGTAACATTTCGCGGGTGATTTTGCCTTAAATTTGACGTTCGTGAGCCCGGGCATGGTACAAATGTACTATATAATGGTAGGGGGACTATTCTGCGTTGGAAATCAGGTGACGTCGTGATTGATGTTAGTTATTTCGTTTAAATCCGACATTCTGAAATGGAAAGGGCTGTATGAAATATTATCGTGCACTACATTTGGGATAAAGAGGCGTTGAGTACTTTATGTAAAACTAGATTTCCAGCCACGGTTTCGCCCGCGTTTTCGAAAAATAACCCGCATAGTTCCCGTTCCTGTAAGATTTCCGGTATAAAGCAGCCTATGTCTTAGTCGGGGTCTTCAGCTACCTACATACCAAAAATCATTGTAGTCGGTTCAGTAGTTTGTGTGTATCGTCCATCCATTCTCACAAACTTTCGCATAATATTAGTAGGATACATTAAATATTTTTTTAATAATAAATACATAATACGGTAGAAATGTTATATTCTGATACTCTTTTTTATGACCCCATCAACTCCATAAATTAAAATTATCTTCACTTCATATACTGGCATAATATTACAGTTCTCATCATAACCTTATTAGAATATTGCGCAGATGCGTTTTTATAAATAAAATGAAGCTTAATGCAAATTACCAATCCATTGAAAGTAAACTATGTAATAAAAGCAAATTCGCGCAATCTCGGAAAAACAATATTACCATCAATCACATTATTATATGACTAACTGTTATTTTATGAGCCTCTAATGGCGCGATAAGGATATTTTATTATTCCCTAATGCCTTATACCTGTCTTACGACGTACGAGAGATGTGTTATGGCTATCTATTGAGCCACAATTTCGCATAATGGATCTATCTTTATTGTCGATTTGGAAGTAATGGCGGGTATACGTAATAATTTGTTTCTGCCCATTTGATAAGGCTTCGCTGGTGGTCCGTGTAATGGAATCGACCGTCAAAATGTACACTACATTTGGTTGGGGAATTGACAAGTTCATTTTCTGTTTTGATTTTTTTTAATATGCGTGTAATGGTATGCGTGTGCGTGTATGGTATATTATAACGATGTGAGAAAGTTTCGTTCTCTAGATTAATCTATAAGGTACAACGAAAGTTAATAAGGGCCGGAATCAATTAAAGGAGGGTAATTTATTGTAGTGCATTTTATGTCATTACTAGCTTCCGCCCGCGACTCCGTCCGCGCGGAAAAATTAAGAAAATTTTTTTTTTACGTATTATTTCAGGATAAAAAGTATTTCATTTTGTGCCCAGGATAATAAGGTATAATTATACCAAGTTTCATCGAAATCGAACCGTTAGTTTTCACGTGATGTCTGAACATACAGACAGGCAGACAAAAATTTTTTTAATCACATATTTGGGTTTGGTATCGATCCAGTAACACCCCCTGCTATTTATTTTTTCAATATTTTCAATGTACAGAATTGACCCTTCTACAGATTTATTATATGTAAGTATAGATGATAATTATTGCAATTAGGTAGGTCACAAAGTAATTCATGTATTAATACGAATGGAATATTACAATAATGATATATTATAACAGTAAATTAGTTCACAATGATCTCAATAACATTCAAAAACACAAACACCATTCTCTGTACCATCAAAAAAATGTTATGAAATTAAAAATATACCAACAAGTATCGTTCCGCCCTACGCTAGTATGTGCCGGCACAAACAGCAGAACAATCACAAAGCGCTACACAGGTACGTATGCGGAGATGAAACCGCTCGCAGACCATGCAAAATAATAAGAATAAACTTTTGGATTATTTCATTATTCTGTGGTGTTTTTGTGATTTAAGATTGGTGTGCAGATGTTATGTGATATTGCAGTGTTATTTAAATAGATGGCACGCAATACTTAATCACTTATTTCATACTTTACTAATACTAAATTCACAACCCATATTCTATTATGTCAATTAACATTTATTTAGACCAAACTACATACACCATGAACAGATATGATGCGATGTAATAATTCATTGATAAATGTTAAAAAAACGCAATCACAAAAACTTTCAGTATAAAAAGTGAATCAAACATTATTCCATAACGAGATTTCCGCCCGCGGCTTCGCCCGCGTTTTCAAAGGAAAACCCGCATAGTTCCCGTTCCCGTGGGATTTCCGGGATAAACCTATCCTATGTGTTAATCCAAGTTACCCTCTATATGTGTGCTAAATTTCATTGTAATCGGTTCAGTAGTTTTTACGTGAAAGAGTAACAAACATATATACATCCATACATCCATACATCCTTACAAACTTTCGCCTTTATAATAGTATTAAGATTAAGATTACGAAAAAATGAACTCAAATATAAATCACGCGTTACATACTTTCCGTTTAATCTGCAAGTTTTGCATATACGCTCACGCAGACGCTATTGATTTTGTCTGTGTTAGGGGGACAGCCTGATAATCATATTATACTGTATTTTAAATATATTGCAAGGGGACGCTGTATGTACCATTACATATTTATATAATTTGACCTTGAATTCACAACCCTTGTGCAATTAATTTCGGCCAGTTAATGGGGATCGTAAGGGGGGGTGGACTGTCAATATTGATCATGCAATGGTTTAGTAGCTTATTTAAAAGAACAAGTGTTTTAGATTCGCTGGTTTTCATTTTGTATTTTTATGAAATAATAATTAGGTGTATCAATGATTAAACTCTACAATTTCTATATTTCGGGTATGAAATTAGTCTATTTCTATTTGTCTATTATTTTGTTCTATAGTAGGTATAGGACCTGTTTCGCACATTTTATTATATTAGTAACGTATTAAAATCAATTGAAAATTAATAAAAAATAAACGAGCATGATTGTATTTATGTTCGCCTACTCTTATAAAGTATCTTCCTACTTGTGCGAGTCTGATTCGAAAATTACTCTGTCGTTTCCGACAGTGGTTACCAATGGCTATTACATTATGCTTATTTCTACATGTGGAGCTCAAGTCCCTTCGTTTTTTAATCATTGAAGGCGAGTTCCTAATTATACAGCCAAATATTAAATAAGTATGGTGTAATGTGTATTGCTTCTTAATAATCAATAAAACAAATTACCAGCAAGGTGTGAACGCGAAAACGCTGAAAAAAAGTTCGTTTAAATTGAGTTTTCTTTGCAAACGATACCCAAAAATCTTAGGTACTACAAAGTTAACACGGGTGAAACTAGGTGTTTTGTTCCTTCCACTTTCACCGTCGTATATTGTAACTTATAAGATACGCAATCAATCTTTTGGAGGATAGTCCTCTGAAATATATTTCTATAATAATTCAGGATGGGAATTTCATGTAAAGGTACGACATTTCCCTCTTTATAACGGTGTTCTATTTTCTTATAAACAAAATAACAATAACAACAAAATGAACATCGTTATCATTTCATTAAGCGACCAACACGTAATAATTAAACCAAAATGATTTAATCCCATAAATAACAGCGTAATACACATAACGGTGTTCAAACATTAATTTCGCGACTCGCGAGCCTAGTAACGCGCCCATGGCCTGTCTATCCCACGTTCGTGCTTGTCAAATTATTAAATTAGCGGCTCGCGGCTTTGGGGCGCAAATTAAACGGGAAGTAGCTACAAATCAACGCCATTCACGTGTATTCATTAAATATTAACAAACTTTCTTAACATGTGCTCGCGACTCGTGCTATGATTTTCTTATGTTACGAGCTAAGGCGCTTGTCGGAGAGCAAGCGTGATCTTAGCTTTTGTGGCAGTAGGGTAGCGATTTTTTGTATTTAAACATATTTATTTTGAGCTAATAAAACAAAGAGCTTGATAGTATTTTTATTACAAACAATTAGTCCTCTTTTAAATGATTTTGATTAGAAATTTAGAGGAAAGTGCGTAGGATAAAATTAGTACTTAAATCCAGAAAACATTAAGAGCATGCTCACGCTCAAGACACTACGTACTTTTCATAAATTTCTAGAATCACGGTTTCTTTTTTTTAAGTATACTTTGGTCTAAAAATTACTTGCTTTTAAAAAGTATCGATAAGAAATACATTTAGGTTACATAATACATCGAATATTATAAATCGTCTGACGAAAAATTCGTAGAACTAAACGTAGTACTTACTACATATGTAATAAATGTTCTTTTGATTTATACTAATTAGTAAGGTAGTGCGTAAATAACCATTAACCGTGAATATACCATACCATTAGCTAAAAGCATAGAATTAAATAATTTATTACTACCATTGAGCAGTTATTTAGAAATTTTAGTAAATGTTATGTTCTTTTCGGTATGGTGAATTAAACCTTTAGAAAGTACCTATTCAAGATCTGAATCTTTTTTGCCCATATTAATTATATGATAAAGGCTTTATTTCAGTAGTTATTATAAAAAATTGTACTTCTAGTAATAATATACTACATCTACCATTTATTTCAAACGCCTTAATAAATAATAATAATTACACTGCTCAAGTTTGGATTCGTAGATACGGTATGACCATGGGATTTACAATATTAAGTTAACCGTAACGTCAATAACATGATATAAAACCATTATAATATACTTGAATAATTGTTACAATTAATTTTAATATCTGAAAATCTAAATCTTTAATTCCCAACTAAATCTCCACCATATCTTTCGCCCATCTCCCGATCAAGCGTCACCCTTACACACCGTATCTCGCATATACCTAATTACTAATCGTGATTACATACGCGCCGCTTTACCGTGTTTACTTACAGTGTAATTAAGGCAACTTAATCTAAAACGCTCCCGACGCTCATACAAAATGCAGTCCCCGTCAAACGGATGCCTCTTAACGGTTGTGAAGGTGCATCGACGAGCTAATTAGAAAAGGGAATCTGTACAGGTTTTATTAATTGAGTTTTAGATCGAGCTTGTTCCGTACAATATTAATGGAGTTATATCAACGACGTAGTATTTAATTATTGTTACTGACTATAAGTCATTATTTTTGGTTGTTTTGTTATTACAAACACTTTATTGAAACTTCTTTAGACGCGTTTAAAGTAAAATTTCAAGGTCGCGGTCATGGCAATACCGTCACGTCATGAGGTAAGGCGAAGATTTTGGTATTTATGAATCTTGCCAAAGAAGTTTCACTTCTGACACGTGTTCTCGGAGTACCCTCTCTTTTTTTAATGTAATGAAGTATAAAAAAAATCTGGAAACACAACGGCCATCGGAAAGTCAAACGTTTTGTGCATCTCTTATACCTAAAGATGTATTACTACATACATAAAGTACAACACAATATTAGACATCCCCTGAAAGCTGTTTTTAATCAAAACACTATCTACAAACGCTCGCTAAATATCAATTCGTAATTAAAATAGCGCTAGATCGACTCAAACCTCACACCTCTACGTCACGCTTCGTTAGTCACGACTAAGCCACAAACACGAGATTCTGATTCGATTTCACAATCTCGATATCCTCGTAAATCCTAACTAGTGATGTGATTTACGCTAATTTCATTTTGTGACGAGTCTTAACGCATCTTAATTATGCTAAGGCACTGTGAAAGCTGTGGAGCGGTTATTTATGTGAACGGAGTTGTGTTTTGGTTGTAATGAGCGTTTTGTTTTGTATTTTGGCGTGTTGATTATATAGCGTGTATGTGTGTTACTTAAATAGTAAGAAATTTTATAAAAAAAACAATCCATATCAACTAGGCATTAACTTAAGATCGTGCATATTTTTATTTAAATTTTATTTATAATTAAAAACAGCATTAATGTTAAATGTATTGATATAAAGAGAATTTGAATTTTCAAGTCAATTTATTATTAGCTCTACGACTAATCTAACTAATCTACGACTACGACTATTCCACCTAGAGCATCTTAAAATAAATTTAAAATACGTTCAAGTATTAAAATATGCGCAAAGCCGAATTACTTTTACAAAAACCCCATTTTCTATGGCACTTAGAAATAAAATGCACATTCATTTCGCTTTGAGTCTTACCAAGACACTCTTAAAGAAAATTTTTATAACGAGATGTATTCCCTGTGGAAACTATAAACCTGTAGAATAAAAATTTATTATAAGAAAGTACACGAATAATAGGATCCAATCTTAGACGCGAGTCTACGGCAAAAAGAACGAAACTTTATCGTGGCATATTGCGGCAAAGTCGCAAACAAAAATCGAAATACTAATGGAAAAGTAATACTAGAAATTTGATGCAAAACTCTGTGTTATTTTCCTGCGATGCATATTTTGTGGAACGTCTGGAGGGATTGATGGGATACTTATTGTCATTTTATTCTGAATCTTCATCTTCATATTCATCTCACCTGTACATTTCAAATGAAATATGTATTAACAAATCTTCTTATCTACCTTTGTTTGTATTTAAATCAAACTTATTTTGAAAGTTTACAAACAGTAAGAAACTACATTATAATATTCTGATATTAACTATAATATTTATTTTTTTGTTTTATTCTGGGCTGAGCGTACGCGTAAATACCCAACTGGGTATAGCATAGAGTTATTTTCTTGAAGATATTTTCTTATATTTGACTTTGCGCGAGTATTATATATTTAGAAGTGAAATACTTTTATACGTATTCTTAATGCGATACAGAGGATATTATTTAATACTCTTATTATATCTACTAGTTTCACATTGGTCAATTTTTTACAAAGTGAATTTTCAACAGCATGCTACGGTGCGTAGCGTTGCTACGTAGAGAAAAAGGAAGCTATGTTCCTTTCACTTTAACTTAGAAACTACTTGACCGATTTAAAAAAATCTTGTATCGTGCTAAAGCTTCCGAATAAGCGGTTTTCCTTATCTCGTTTGAAAATAAAAGCATATAGTTACCCAAGGTTATACCTAATACCTATATATTTTGAAGAACCTAGAACGAAGTACCTATAACACCAAAAACTTTGACATTAATTAAATTAACAATCAAATTAAATTCAACATATATAACGAGTTCATTACAGTAATGATGTTAAAAGGTAAAAATGTTAAACGCCCTCGAGTTGTAGAGTACTTCACACCTATTTAATATCTGTTTGAGCATAAATATTCGTTTTTAAACGTTTATTAATTATTATATCGCGTCGTCACCTGCTTTTGATATGTTAACACCTCTCTCTCACTTGAATTTTGGTCTTTTATTTTTACACTCGACACCATTGCACGTATTATAAAGGGTATATTTTTAATTCCATTTTATAACGAAGCAATTAAGTTTTTTCATGTTTATTTTTGCTTACTGGTGACTTTTACTTACAGGTAGGTTATGATAAAGATAACAATTGATTATATAAGTATAGTAGATTAAAAAAAATATAAATTTACATATTATTATGTGCAGGGGCAATCAATCTTGATAATGTAGAGAAACACGTATAACCTAAATTGTAATTGTGTTTAAAACAAAATAATGTTTACAAGTATTCAAAAGCTATAGAGCTACGAACAAGGAGAGATATCTAATACATATTTAATTTTTGATTCAATCCGATTTTGAGATATTACTGAACTTTGGTTTTCTTCAGTCGCAGTCTCAGTCTTTTTGGTTTGCATACAGAAACAGTATCCAAATCACTTTATCAATCTGAAATCTAACAGCCTATAAACAAGGGCATAATGAAGCGACGCGCTATAACGTCGATGTCTTAATTTCCTGAAAACGCGAAAGTGGTATTAGCGCGAAATCGCACAGATATAAATCTTTTACACTCGTTCCCGGGCTTAAAGAGATCCCCGGGAACGCTGCTAACTCCTACAAGTGCAATTAACCTCGGTTTTGGAACTCCGTAATCTCGAAGCAAGGTGCTATTTAAATGAGCAAATGGTACGCTCGGAACTTGTTCCAGTAATTGTATATTGTTATAGTAGAAATTTTAATTGAATAGAACAAATTGTGTAAGTTTTGTACTTTTCGGGAACGGTTCAGTTTTATGTGCTACGGTTTGCAGATAATGATTTTGAATTTATGTGGTAAGAATGTAGGAATTGTAAAAATAAATAATTTATATTTCTAAAGGCTCATTAACAGCTGTACGTACATCTTGTTTAAGAAAAGAGCATGTGTGTGTGAAACTTCTTTGGCAACATTCAAAGATACCAAAATCGTCGCCTTACTTCATGACGTGACGGTGTTGCCATTACGCGACTTTGAAATCTTACTCAACGAACCTAAAGAAGTTTCACTTCAAAAAAATTATATCAATAGTTTTAAACGTTAAAAAATATATAACAAAATCACAAAGAACAATGTAGCACAATTTCAGGCTTATCAAAATAATAATCAAAGGAGAATGGGCAAATTGGGCCTGAAACTTGGGCTAAGACCAATACACACGAAATATTGTTTTTGTGATAGATCATTACACATACCTTACGAAAAAAATAAAATAAAAAAATAAATCAACCGGGTTCTTGTACAGTCAAGGCAAAAAGTTTTATTTATTTGGCTCTTATTTTGCGCACAATAACGGTGTTTTTAATTCGAGTGAAGTAAATCTTTTATATATATAAAATTCTCGTGTCACAATGTTAGTCTGCATACTCCTCCGAAACGGGTGGACCGATTCTCATGAAATTTTCTGTGCATATCGGGTAAGTCTGAGAATCGGCCAACATCTATTTTTCATATGTACCACGGGCGAAGCCGGGGCGGACCGCTAGTATAAATCTAAATGTCACTGGAGTGACTGAGTTTAACCACAAAAAAACGTCTAACTACGTTGAATTATAATAAACACGGTATAGATACATGTTACAAAACATAATATTAGTGTATTTCGGTTATTATAAGGCTTAAGATTAGTACGTATTTGTAAGTGAAAGTGAATTGGAGTAACATAAAAATATTGTCATTGTCTTATAACAGTTATTTATTGCAAAAAATATTATACACAAAGAAATAAAACTTGATGTGACTGTACAAAAACCCGGTTGATTATTTTTTTATATATATTTTTCCCTTTATGTATGTGTTATGATCTATTATAAAAACGATATCTCATGTGTATTGGTCCAACTCAAGGGTTCAGGCCCAACTTCCATAGTAAAATGCCCATTCTCCTTTAAGTTCGATAAGAAAACTGTTCATTTTAACAAAGACTCAAGTTCATTACTCAAAATTAATAATCCGCTAAATTAATTTAAATTCAAACTTTCTCTAATCTCTTGGCATTCAAGGTAGGCTCGAATTTTTCATTATACAGGGTGTTATCACGAATTCAATTTATTTAAAACAAACTATCATGTAGATTAGATTTATCTTGAAGCATTTGTTTATCTTATTAATGAATGTTATTGTGCGTAAAATATTTGCATTTTTTCTTATGATAACGAAAAAAAAGCTACGACACTGATATTACAAATGTCAGTCACTGTTAAAAACATATTAGACTACAGGCCCATGTTGAAAAAATTATGGGTCATTTGACCCACCACCTGACCTATCTAGAATGATATAAGAGCATAAAATAATAAGATTCAGCACTATGACGTCACTCGTAAGCTGTCCACCTGAGTGCAGATGAGAATTCGAAAGGTCAGGTAGAGATTTTCTCCCCTTGTCTCCATGATTTTTGTACGGCGTTGCGGAATAATGGCTTAAAAGCAGTATAGAAATAGTATGACACAGATGCCGTACAAAAATGGTGGTCCACAAAGTCGGAATTTATTTTTATTTTTCGACAGTTGCCGGGGTAAATTTGGTCATTTGATTTTGTACGGCATCTGTGTCATACAAGTGTATCAAGATTTAAATTCTTATGAATCCAGAGCTAGCACATAGGCTTATTCTTATTAATATGCTAGTTTAGGTTCTTATTGCGACCATGTAAATAATTATTTTGCTACACATAATATGCTCATTTACATTGTGTTTACGTCTTTATAAAGAACACGTAAATCCTAAACACCCTGTAAACATTAATCAATGAAAGCGGGTTAAAGCGATCGGTGGTAAAACTGCAGAATCAGCACCTCCCTAGTAATATCCATAAATCGTTCAGAGATTCCACTAAATTATAGTTAGACAACATTTTAAACCGAATTTAATATAAAGCCACGCATCGATTGTTCTAACGACTTTGAAATTGAATTATGATCTTCGTATGTAAAGGGTTGCGTGATTTACTTGTTTATTACTTTAAAATGTGTTTTTGGTACATTAACTTGATAATCGTTATTGTTAAATTAATATCGAATTCTTCAACAACAGCAGAATATATTTTGTCTGTAATAAATAATTAAATGTAGTCGTATGAAATAAAAATAAAATAATTATATAATATAAATTGTTATATAAAACTTTAAATTAACTTGTTACTATAATTAATATATAAATACGTAAACTAAATTACTGTTAAAATTAAACTAATTTTCAATTGGTCTGAGTAAATTTACGCACACAATTCAAAACGATATATATATTCGTTTTGAATTGTGTGCGTTCGGACTTCAATATGATTCACTAATTAAAACCTATTTAATTAAAGCCATTTCAAATCACAAAGATTAAGTGTACGTAAAAATTATATCACGCTCTAATTGGTCTCCTACCAACGTTTTGTCCCCTAAGAAAATATTGGTTTATTTCGTCCCTTTATATCTTCTGTTGTTCAAAGCAGATTAATGTTTGTGCTTGGCTATTTGTACAGTTCTTCATAAAAATGGTCTAAACAGTGATTGTGTAAACAGGGGCTTTATAACGGTTTTGCGTGTATTTATGATGTTATCTCATGTAATCCTTTTTCGCTGTTTGGTCGCTTGAATAATTTATTGCTCTTAAAATGATTTATTTTTTACCCCGTTGTTTCTGTTTTTGTGTGCAATTTATGTGCTTCTTAATATTGTGCCCAAAAACATAAACATAGACATTTCTTGTTCAAACGCAATCAAAATATTGCTGCACAAACATGTTTAACACAAATAACTGTCAACATTTGAAAGAATTCTTCGAAAATTTTCAATTTAAAGTTCACAAGATTAACAAACGTGATCCGAGCTTCATAACAATGCTCCGAGAAATCGGAAGAGATTTGAGGAGCGCCAGCAAGGCGTACTGAGCAAATACTCTTTTGTGATAGGACGTCGTAATCTGCCGTCTCGGGCTTTTAATTACTTATTGGAAACTTGTGGCCGCCGGCTGTATGGGACCGTCTCTGCGTTATTGGCAGATTTCAAGACTTCGATGGGCTGTTACTAGCGGTTTTCGTTTCGAAGTGAGATTTTATCGAAGAATCGAATCGCACCTCTGACAGTGTGGAAATGTTCGGAACGTGATATCATACATTAATATTAAACGGTATGTATATAACCTCGTTATAATAAAACAAGCAAAATAAACTCAAAAACGTAAAGAAACTAGGTACGTTAAAATATTCATGTTCATGTGAAATATAGAGTTAATTTAAAATTTAAAGTTATCGTTAGTAGTAGTATCGTATAGTAGATGCTATATTAATGTTGTGGATTTTGCTGTTAACATTTAGTTTATTACCTATACAACTTTCTGTCATTTATTAAGAAAAATTGTCTCTACTTTTTTCCATAGAGCATTTCAATAAAACTATTCTCATCTCGATTTCACGCAAAACAAACACATAGTAGTGGCTTTCTATGTCAATACAGGATGTGATTTCGTCGCGTGTCACTCGACGACTGGCGTGTTGTATTTATCTTCGTGTCATGTTTCGGGTGAAACTTTGTACATAATGTAGTATAATATTATATAGGTATATGTATTCTTTGGGAGGATTATATAACACTGAGGAGATTATATAAAACACGTGATCAGAATAAAATTGATTTATCTACATATTTTCTATGTTATGTCATTGTAAGATTGTAAAAAGCGTCACCAATCACCATAGTAATAATACTCGACGCATTGCAAGCACTCGAAAAATTGTGATGCGTAATATTTGCTTGTAATTTTAAGTTTTTTTTTATCCAAATATTCACGATTAAAAAAAAAGAAAATGAACTGTAATTGAAATTGAAAATATTTAATTATTTATTAAATTAACGCAACGATTCTACAATTTATGAAGCCAAATGAATTCGTCGAACAGTCAACATTATTTTCAAAGTTAAAATTCAAAGTTTGAAATAAATAATTTTAATGAGAGCTGATATTCTTTATATCATTTAATTGAATTTATATTATGTTACACACGAACAAATAATTTCATTAGTCTGAGTGAAAACTTAATTGAAACCACACGCGTTGTTGTTGAAAATAATTAATCTTTGTTAAATTTAATAGAATTTATTTTCTATCAGTAAATAAGCGTGAATAATGCATTAACATAATATTATAATCAAGTCAGGGCAGAGACCTCAAAATCCTTATTTTTCACACGTCAAAATTTAGTATCTTTGTACCTAAACTTGTATTTTGGTACCTACTTACGGAACGAAAATAGTCGACTACCCGCATTCATATTTTTAACAGGCTACGTTACAAAATATATTATAGGTTTTTTGTTGTTTATTTTGAGATACCTATTTTCAGTAACTAAACTACCTATATTATAATATTTATCGCGGTCCCTATAGTTAGTACAAACCGATGGTGGCAACGACTTCTTTCAGACGACAAATATTAACATCAAACGCTTTGATCAGACGCAGTCACTTGGTGTCTCACTTAATTAAGTTCAAACAAGCCGTACCTTGAGTGACTGTTCACTGTTTAGTTAACTAACGAATAATTATTTAATTACATGCAAATACTGATTTATAAGAGCCACGATAATTACTGAATATTCTGCATTCATTTTTTTGAATATCAAAATGAATTGAATAATTATAGCCGTGTCAATAAAATACTTGTAATTAGTGTAAGATTTTATCTCTCCATTTTTTATTTTCATTTCAATTTAGGTAGGATTCTCCTTGCCTTTTTAAAGTAGTATCAAAATATTTAGAGCTTTTGATTAAGCTCTGAATATATTTTCATCATTAGACATATAACGTGTTCTGATTTTATTTGCCAGTAGGCACAGGCTAAAAAATGTCAGTCTCGCAAGAAAGACTGATTGCCTAACTTGCTTTTAAAATCGATTAGTAAGAAACATGTTAAATGAATCTGCCCAATGTCCCACTAGAGGATTCTGTACCCATTTTCCACTTGTTTTTTCGCTAAATTTACTCTACTAATTAATTACCAACAGTTCCACTACAAAAACAGATGTGATCAGGTTTATCGAACTTTTTCAATTTCAGCAAAGTACAAAAACGTTTAAGCGCAAACCTATAAATTAAAAAAGACTTATCTTACTTTCTTTTACCTTTGAAATCGTTTGTAATGTATCGCGACAAAGCTTCGCTGAGATTAAAAACTTTGTCTATAGATTTCAGTGCACATTTTTACAAAATATAGGTATATATACTTTTTGCAATTTTTTCAGTTACAAAATATAAAGAAGTGATTTTTTTTCTTACTTATTATTTGATGTTACTTACTACTTCTGCTTCAGTATTTTATAATATTATGATTTAAACAAACATTTAGTATTTCCTAAGTATTCAGCATACATATTATTGTGTATAGATTATTCCCGAATAACTAATATATTTCCAAGATGTTTTACGCAGGTTAATACGAACGTAATAACGTCAATCTATTTCATGCCCAAGTTATTTTGGCGGGATTTTCAGCAATTACGTTAATCGGATTATGTAGGTACAATGCGGTGACGTCACCAAGCAACCAACCACTAATCTTATAGTAATTGCCCCCTTCGGCCCTCCGCGCCTCATATTAAATCCTTAAATTAAATGCGAATCCTGTTAAGTGTCTACGTGTGATATATTGAATATTAGTTATATTGTTACATCATGTAACAATTACTATGTAACTATTGAATTATTAATTGTAAGGTTAATATTTATTTTTTTTATTCATAGCTGCCTTCGCAGAGTCTTCATCGTGCTGTACAAGAGGACGATTCACTTTTAAGTGCTCAAAAAAAGTAAAGTCCCATGTCCCCTAGTGGGGTATGGGGCAAATGCATTATGCATGTGTTTCAAAGTGCTCAAAATGTTTTTATTTATCTTTCAATGATTGAAATAGTGGACGGTCCGTAGTAAATATTATAAGAATAAATCTCTCTTGATTTTAGTTGAAAATATAGATATTTAAATTATGCCTTTTAAAATAAGGAATAGGTAGATAGGTTTTGTCTCAAATTATTTTAGGTAGCTAATAGAACTTATCTAATTTAATTCGGCGACGCTTTCTTAGTTCACATAAATCCAAAGCAAAGATATATAAATCTTAAAATACATTAGCGGTAATTGCTATAAAAACAGTACCGTTCAATATTTAGAAACGTAGACCAATTTATTATTTAAACTGCTATTACATAACAAACTAATACAATATACCAGTTGAAAATTATTGTAACTTCTGATGATAACTCTATTAATTAATAGGCTAAAATTTAACCAATTATTTTAATTTCAGATTCATATGAGATTTGATTAGGTACATAATATTATGTTTTATAACGCATACATTTACCTTGCGTATATGTACAAATATAATACTACGAAAAATATCATTTATATTTTATTATTGTATAGAATTTTGTAGTAGGTGTTCATCATCCTATTAACGAACATAAAAGATGGAGTTTATTATAGACAGTCACGTTAAATGGTGCCTAAATATTTTCATGAAAGATTTCACTAAAATTTTCTAAGCGAGGTTTCAGACTACCCAACATAGATACAGGGGAATGTCATTATTCATTGTTTAAAGGGCATGCCAATAACCTGGGAGATGCTACGGGACAGGGCTGTCTAATATAATACTTATAAACAAATACAAAATTCAAAAAAAAATTCAAAATTCAAAAATTCTTTATTTGGAACATAATAACAAATTGTACATAAACTTAAATTACGATGACATCCGTAAAAGCATAATTTTTTTTTTTTTTTTTTTCAAATAAATAATCAATCAAAAAATCAATACAACATTTTACAATACATTTTTAAGGGATTCTTGTCATTGTTCTTTGAAATGTGCTTTTGATATACTACGTAATGGACGTAAGAATTTATTTTTGAGGGTAAATATTGAGATTTCTTACGTTAAGATTTTCTTGGAATAAGTGGCTCTCTTCTGTATTCTCTTCTTTATCCTAAATGAAATGCTAGCTACGTCACTCAGGAACAATGTAGCTTTCTTTAATGAAATAAATTTTGAATCGATTCAGTAGTTTTGAGTTAATTACTTACAATCATTTAACACTTTATAATATTTCTTCATATTTAAATCGAAAGAAAAATAACAAATATTATGGGCAGCCCTACCAACGCCCGTCAGAACCTAGGATACATTTCTAATATACGCATATTCTTCAATACTATATTGATGGTTGCGATTCATCAAAATATCTCTTTCAAAACCATTCTCGTAAAATATATTCGTATTATGTCTGTTCTGTGAGCGAAGTAAATTGGCTATTTCTACGCGTAAGATTATAATACACATGTTAAATATTAAAAATGTTGTATCATTTATCAGAGATATTTTCTGAAACTAATAGGTTATAACCATAAATGAAATTATATTACAATATTGAGCCAGCCAACGTTCAAGATTCAGGGAAAATTTTTTATAACAAAATTAAGCACTTAATTATTTTTCTTTATTGTATGTATTATTTCAAAGTAGTTAAGGGAAAAATTCATAGTAACATGGAATATGATCTTACAATATTGAATAAATTTTTAGCTAAAATGTGATATAAAATTCGTTAAATGACGTTGAAATTGTAGAGACGCTCTCCTAAACACGACCCCCATTCAACCGAATGGCGATTTAGGCGATGACGTCAACACGCTGAAGTCTTAGGTGGACCTGCAAAAATAAATAATCAGTTTATTAACTAGGTACATAATATACTGTAGAGCAACAATTTGATTTATATTTATTCAAAAAATCATAAGGTAACATAGAGTTATCCATAAAACATGTTCTCGATAATCGATACATAACAGATATTTTGGGAATCCAACATTTCAGATAGCATCTTGAAATCAGTTTGACATGTCAACAGTTTGGCTCCTCAGCGCAACAGGCGCACTTAACGAAATGACAAAACCAACTGCGACTTAACCCTAGTGGAGTGAGGCATTAGACACGCTTCATTGGCCTCTCAAGCACTGATGGAACTGATTGGCCAGCTTTACCAACAATAGCCAACGTTTGCGACGAACAAAGATCTACAAATCGAGAGACAAAACGCACGTTCGAATTCCAACTGTAACTTAGCGGGGATGAGTTCAATTTGGGTTGCAGATAATTCGAGTTATTTTCAATGTCGGAAAAGAATCAATGCATCTGCTTAGTCGGATTTCATGTTTCATTGATTGGCATTGTCAAGAGTCGTAGGGGGCGGACGTTGTATAAACCGAATGGCTTTCGAGAATAGAGACAATTATTTGATAAGCCTCGTATATCAAATATCGATAAGTATGTTTGATCCTACTTTTCTTTGATAAAAATGTGAAATTGTCGAAAGGGATTTGTGATTTGTTTTGACTGAATATAATGTGTTGTAATATTTTGTAGATACTATATTCACATATTTAATTGGATACTTATAAATTATTTGGAAAAACAACATTTTAGATAAACCTAGTAATTTAAAGGGATTAAATAAATGTAAGATATAATTATTGAAATAGTTACTTAAACTCAATGCTAAGCTCTCAAAATATAAAATTAATAATAAAATTATCATAGCAATAAAGGCAGGCTTAAAACTTAAGTAACTTTCTAACATATTACACATTAGCATACACGAAAACGAATTCCATTAAATATACAATTATAATATCAGACAAATAATATTTTATATAGAAGCCTCGTTAATTTTTTATTTAAATCTTCGCAAACATGGCGTAAATTATATCTATAATGAAATTTTAATAAAGTGAAGTGAGATCTCGAGACTATAGTCCTTTGACTCAAGAATAAACTTCATCACACCGAACTTAGACTTCAAACGTTAGAAATAATTACTTCATACTAATATTTTAAAAGCTTGTTTCAAAAAGAAAAAAAACACAGGTCGTTGTTCGCGCGCTGATGAGCTGTTCGCATTGTAATTACTTTTTTCAGATGTACAAAATAACGTATGTTTACGTTTTATGATTGAAAGTTTAATATTAAAGTATGAAATCAATTTGTTTTATATTAGAAAATTGTAATTAATAATATGGTATTTGATGAAAAAAATTTGGTTGTAGAACGGTAAGGTCCATATTTTTGTATACTAAAAATTTGCTACTCTTCCGAGATACTTTTTTCACAGTCGTAAAGCATTAGTTACTACTTGGAACATAAGCTTTCTTGAAGTGTAAACCAGTTTAGACGTTTAGAAGATAAACCCAAACAATTAGTAGACACACAACCAAAAACTTCACTATTTAACTATTACAACTATCTATATCACTATTTACCTATACATTACCGTTTCCTTGCACAATACACCAAAACTAGTGAATTCTCCAGACAGTTATTACATATTATGAGAAACCGGACAATAGAAACGTGACACCAGTGTACAGGAGCCAATAACATGTGTCGTGAATACCCTGAAGATTCCACTAAACTCAATAAGAAGGTAATAATATATAGACAAATATTTTATATTGTCATTTATGGAGACATATCTGGTGACTTAATTGGTTCAATATAGCTTTCGATGTTGTTTATTTACTTTTATTTTGATAATATAATTAAGTTGAATTATTGTATTTGAATGGATATTGATTTGAAAAGAAATACATAAGACTAATAATACATTAAAAATAAATTCTAAATTATTAATTAAATTACCATTGGATATAAAATTTATATCGAAATAATACGGTATGGTAAAACATGCCTAATGAAAGGGCAATATTTAGCTAATTGAATATAAATTCACCTTTGTTACGTAAAGACAATGTAATTATGTCAATAAGCTCAATTACTTAGCTGTTTTACACTGGGTGATTTTGAAATGGGAATATTTTCCGCCATTCAACAATGGTATAACAATATACAAATTTAATTTTATTTCTTTCTCTAATTACCACAATTAAATTCATTACATATTAAATGAAGTTACTCACATGAAAATACTTTATTTCTGCTTTCTGACTTCTTTGCTTAAGTAGGTATTACAAATGAATAAAATAAAATAGCAATAAAGATAATTTTACCTACAGCTACAAATTTTTAACTAACCTGGTAAACCTATACCGTTTTCTTCAGCTATTTTCATCTACATCAAATCCAGAGCTATACAAAAAATCCATTAGTGTAAACCGAAGCTCCTAATGGACACCCAGTGTTGTCCCAACCAGTGTGGTGTTTACTAAACGCAATTATTCCCCGCGTCCATTTCGCAATATGAGATTTAAAGCCAAATTAACTGAATTAACTCGAGGCCCTAGTACGTAGACCTTTGAGATACGTCTAATATACTTCGCAAATTGTAAGCCCGATCGATGGTAGACCGTATTGTATTTATATATCAGTAAGTATCGAAGCTTAGCCGGCTCGCTTTTCGCTTCCATATTCTTTACATTTGATAGTACTGAAAATCTTACACATAAACTCTTTTGTAAAAATGAACAAATATTACAACACGTTGCATTAGTGGATTTCTCTACTAATGCTAAACCGAAAGTTGATATTTATATTTTTCAATATATTAATATTTATACTAGCTTTCCGCCCGCGGCTTTGTCCGCGGTTTCAAAGAAAAACCTGCATAGTTCCCGTTCCCGTGGAATTTCCGGGATAAAACCTATCCTATGTGTTTATCCAATTACCTTCTATATGTGTGCTAAATTTCATTGAAATCGGTTTAGTAGTATTTGCTTGAAAGAGCAACAAACATACACACACATACACATACATCCATCCTCACAAACTTTCGTATTCATAATATTAGTAGGATTTTTCTTGATTAAGAACTATAACTATACGTCGATTAAAAACAATTCTACAATACATTATACATATCAATTCTAATACATTACCACACGACTCTACATTCACATATGAACAAATACATATTATCCTCACATAATAAATAATAATTCGTCCGCACTATTCTAATCAGTGATCAATGCACGTTTCCGAACAATAGCGAATCAGAGGTCTATTAGGAACAATTTATAATTTACCCGGTCAGTTAGAGACGGGGGCCACAATGTCCCCGCCAGATCTGACCGATTTAAACAAGGGTTTTCATCCCAATTATAGTGCGCTAATTATTTCCGCAAGGTATTGTATAAAACATGACACTATAAAGGAGGAAAATTCGTGGATATGGTGCTGACGTCAAAATATAAATTGAAGTATAAAACATAAGGTTATTTGTTAGTTTATTTTAAAACTAAACTAAAAATTTTATGGAGAACCATGGAGAGCTTTTTGCTTATTAACAAATTAATGTTAATATTATAGAGCCTTAAATACTTCAAAGAAAAATTCAAAAGCTTTATTTATATTCAACGCAATTATTTTTTCATATAAAACCATCAAATAAATCGGTAAAAAATTAGGTATATAAAAGATAAAACGAACCCTTTCAAAGTAATATGAAACAGCCAACAAACTTTCAGCCAAAACGCTAGACGGCCAATTACTAATTACTTAGTCTGCATTAGTTATTAAAAATGGTAGTCTAAAAAGTTCCAACTTCATAGCTTCGTTTCTCGTGAACATTAATCAGTACTGTTTAGAAGAGAAAACTCCGTGCCTTTCACAAATGCTCCCAATCAGGCGGCCTTTCATTTCTAACAATACCCACTACGATAAAATGTGAAATAAGATCCTTAATGAAAACTATCGGGTAACTACCGCCTCGTATATTATCGTAATATCGTCTGCGGATGAAACTTCAATATGCTCGTATGGATAAAGAATTCATGGAATTTGAATTGGAATTGGTTCGTGGAATAATTTCACGTTCTATTAATTATAAAACGCTTTTAATTTCAAATTTTGGTCAGATCTATAGTTACTGATTTTAAAATTTGTCTCTATCTATTATACGAGCTTCATAGTTTTAACGTTAGTAAATAAAAATAAAGAAATGTATCCTACTTATGTTTCAGTTAATAGACAAGATCATCAAGGTGCAATTGATTGAATCTAGAATAAATGTTTGTCTATAAGTTTATATAATGCTATCATTCTCTCCATTACAAATAAGCAAGTCATAATCTGCAGTATGAACTATTGTTCGTAACCATGTATCGACCGCGATTAAAACTGTGAACAAGTATACATAATTGATCACGTATAATATATCAGAATGAACATAATATTTCACCTTTATATTTCTCTATTGTTGAATAAAAACCACAATACACACCACATGTCATTAATTTACAACGCTCATTGTATGAGTTTTAATATTTCTACACAAAAGCTGAGCTCCAATAAATTTTCTGTAACTGAAAATGTGCGATGCGAAACTAAACAAAATTTAATCTTTGAATACGAAATACAAAAAACCATTTTAACACTTTTGATGAAAAAAAGAATTAAAGAAATTCTTAAACTCGTGAGTAAATTTATCGTAAAACTTATTTAAATTGAATACAAAACGTTCGTGTTTAATTTTTCATAAACATTTCAAATCTCAATATTTGAAGCTTCTTAAACATCGTCGCCATTATTAAAATCGTTCTTTCACCTCTGAGTGTCACGACGTTTATTGTATTTGAGGATACTGTTTTATTTTTAATCTTAGAGTTTAATATGTTCTGTAAATCAGATGTTATTTTGAGAATTCGTCTATTTTAAGCTGAAATAAGTGATGAGAAATTCTTCATAAAGTTTCATTCTACCTACCTATTTTATTTACTTATTACTTGGAAATCGAGTATACGATGAAAGCCCTTAATATAAATAGCTCATATAATATTTCCGTTACAAATTTTAGACTTTAAGTCCCGTTCCGTTCAAGTTCTTAATAATTTTATTGATATTTAATCACTGACTTAAATACGAAACCTCGAAAATATGTAACACAACACATTTACAAATATAGTTTACATAACAATTTACATCCAAATACTAACCAAACCTTCAAAAACTCTTCACTACCAAAACCACGTTAACAAAGGTCGCCACAAAACCAGAACAGTTTTTAATAAAACTGAAATATCCAATATAACAAGGAACACGGTCGCGACAAAATAAGAACACGATAAAGGCTTTTGTCACAACACAAACTTTGCGAAGGCTTTGAGCAACCTTTGTGGCAGGAAATGGATGGGACAAGGGCAGCCAGCTTCCGGAGGGACAGTAAACGAATCAACGAAACAATATGGCGTCTAGGAAACTGATACGTAAATCATCTTAGTGGTTATTAATTACCTGTTAATAAATAATAGATGGGCGACTGAGTGATTTAAGTAACGCTTGCAGCCGAATAAGAATAATTTCTTACTTTTTATCCTTGAAGTATAAGATTTTTTATCTGTAGAAATTGTGCCACGTGAATATTTTCATGTAACGATAGTCTCGTTATGGCGGAGTTATAAGTTGTTGTTAATTTTTTTTCTTATTATTATCTATATTAATAATATAAACATTAAATATTATTTCAATACTCCCGTGAAATACAAAAACGCTACAATTTCACAACGAAAACACGCATATCCCCTAATTGCCTACTATCAAGTGGTATGTAAATAAAACCTCGTTTTTAATTTGAATAACTAAGGTCACATGAGTGCCATCCCACTTCTGACCACACTTGACATTTCACTCCCTCGGGAGCAATATTCGCTAAAAGTATTTGAATATGCTAATTTTTCACGCAAACTTTTAGCGCGTAATATATCACTTAACTTCGTGTGAATATTGAATTATAAATGAAGTTTGTATTTATCCTTTATTTCCGTTTGAATGAAAACGTTTTTATTCATTGTCAACCAGCGTTTATGCAAACCATTGAGATTGAAATGAAAAGGAAAAATTGAGTAGGTATTTTGTCATTTTAGGCCCAAGTTGTATTTGGTAAGTAAGCATAATAATGTACTCTACAAGTAGAGGAATGTGTATCAACGCCTTACATCATTCTTCATAAATCCAGCTGATAGATTCAAAAGTCAACAAACATCCAAAAGAAGGAAAACATACCGCTATAATAAAATACATTATACTGTCCAGAAATATACCGCAATATAAAATTAATCGGACACGTAGCTAATTCAAAAATCCCTCAATTACGAAGCCAAAATTTCAACAAAGGCATCGCTATAATCCCATAACGTTTTTCAATGCTTATAGCAAATTACCATTGGATAAATCTTTAGATCCCACCAAATAATACGTTATACATCTCCTGGTACAAGGTAATACAGTGCGGATCAAAGGACCCACATACGGAAGCGCCGTGAGCTTAGAATAAACCAATTATGAGTGAAATATTAGGGATCAGTTGGCAGGGAACGGACTTTGATCGCTAGGTAACTTATTCTTTCCGCCTCGGAGCGAGAAAGAAGCCGTGAAACAGCGGTCAATGATATAGTACAAGAGATGACGATGTTAATAAAGGCTTAAGTATATTATTTGAATAATTAAATATATTTCGTTTAGAAGGTGTTTGTATTTGATTAAATTATTTCCTGCATTATCATGGAACCATTCCTTCACAAATGCGAAGGAGCTTAATAAAGTACATCAAACTCATGATAATATAAAAAGAATCGGTTACTTTCTAAAAGGTATCGTAAACTAAATATTGATTCTATTAATTTTTTTCTGACATTTCCAACTAAGTAGTTCGAAATTAAAAAAAAAGTTAAAGATACATTTTACCCGTATAATTTATACCATAAGAAAAGTATAACAAGCTGCTGAACTAAGCGGTCTCTTAATAAATTACAGAAATCGTTGGCTATGAGACTAATACCCTCGGAATGGGTAAAGCCGGCCATAACGCAAGCTAACTGTATGCTGAGTAATCATTTTCGGACAGGATATTTGCTTCCGTCTGTTCTTGCGGTTCTTATTAAAAGGATTCGTTTGGTTTATTATGGCTATAATACCATTATGTACACTGCTCTGGTATTAAGACGAGAATTTCGCTCTCTTATTTTGATTTGTGACAAAGGCTATTAAATAAAAGTAGAGTAAACATTGTTTGTTTTTGCGCTATAATTAACCGCGTTTCATGTTGCTAAAAAGTAACAGTAAAAAACGCAAATATATTTTATTTCGAATTTCGAAAAATATATCTATCTAACTACATAATATGAACATAGAAATAATTTATGTTAATAGTATACAATATACATACATATGAATATAACAAAACAATAACTCAATCGTACCTTCACACACAAAAATCCTGCTAAAACGTCACCGAAATATGAGCACAAATAAATTAAGAGCGATCATCGGAACACTTCCATTTTCAATTAAACAGAAAGCCGAGTGCGATATGGATATTTTGTGAAATGGGAAAATAATCGAATTTCGCTTGAATAATGAGAGCCCTTCGATGAATGGCAAGGGAATGACATACGGGGTATTTAAGGCGCACTTAGTAATTTTTGTCCGAAGCTCCCGCTGTGCCGGACCCACCCCGCGATTATTTCATCGTTATCGCCCTATAACGTATGCAGGATAAGCGAGTGAGCGTATCTCTTGCCAGTATCCATTTACCCGTTTTCTAATCCTTTGATTTATAATATGATGGTGAAATATCGCCGCTGGCTGCAATATATTTAAATTATTCGCGCGGTCAATTAACGAGATAGCTTTTGGCGATACATTCTATGTGAGTGTTACATGTTTGTAAAGTTGTATGAGAGAATTATTAATTCATTGGAATCATAAATTGTTGTTGTAATATGTTAAAATTTAAGTTCAATTTATGTGAAAAGCTATATCGTAAAAAGTTATCTTCTAGGTATAAAACATAATTATTATGAATCTTTTATTGTTGAAAGTTGAATGTAATAAGTTGGTTTAGCAATTCTAACTTAAGAATTATGTGAAGTAATCACTTTCTACATATTAAAAAAAACTTTTTGTATTTGTTTTTGCATTGTTATAGAGTTCAACAATTTAATCAATACCATATGCATTTTTCGCCAATATAGTTGCATCACTATGAGTATTTACCAAAATAAAATCTATTTTTTCAGTTCGGTTCCCGCATCTTATTAGATAAGTTAAACATACCTTTTAAACATCACGAATATTCGCCGCAAACTCCGTGTTTGAACAGGCAAATGTTCGCCAAACATTCTATTGATACAAATAATTCCGAGTGGGAAGCGATATTTCAGGGTTTTATAAAACGTGGGCAAAAGGAAAGTTGGTGAACTAACTTTTTCGCATTTCGCTAAAAAGGAGCTCGGATTAATTTGGGTGTCGGCTAATGCTTATTTACAATAATCCGACTTGTGGGTGCGCATGAATTGTTAGAATAAATTACGTTTACAGTCTTGCTAGGGATTAACGCAAGATCTATCGATACCACGGACTTGTATTAACTTAAGGACTACGTAATCTCTCAGCAAATTTATTACTTAAGTGTCTTGTTGTATGATAATTTTAAATGGAGAACGTCTTCGTTTAACTACACAGTGCTGAGTCTGTTATTGTCAAGAATTGATTCCTTTGTGTACCTTAAATTTGATTGAATTGCGAATAATTTAAACGCGGGCGTTGTCGTCGATCATAATATACTAAAAAGTTACCTAAAATTAAAAATGAATGTATCTTAAAACACATTTTTTCAGTAGCTATTTTTTTACATTACATACACGACAATTTTATATTTGGTTTTTAATAGATTTTTACTAGATTTCTGATCTATTGAAATATTATATTAACAAATATTACGAATCAATAAATTTCTTGAGTTTTATTTAATAAAAATAAACAACGTATTTACAAACAACTGAATTTATTAACAATTTTATCGATATATCTTAAGAAAACGCACATCACTACTGAGTTACGTATGCAGATCGTAAGCCACGTTTAAAAATTACGCGCTCGCCCAAACCATGGCCCTTTTATAATCCCTTACAATTTTCGCCTTAATGATGTGTCCATTTGTTCAACGGATATTCGTTTTACCTTTCTCCCGAATAATATTCAAGTAGGT
>CAJQZN010016041.1:0-16955 GCA_907164685.1 Colias eurytheme | reverse complement strand
TACTACTTTTTTATGGGCTATCGGTAAATTCTAAAATTTTTGTGTTAGAAATCGTTTGACTTTCGCTATTTTTCCGACGAGTTCGACAAACGCCCACGCGACTAAGACACCGGTACCAGCGTTCACACCATCATTTTTCTTTTTGTCATTGCGTACTAAGACCCCTGTAGAACCGCCATCCTTGTTACAAATGACTCGAAATTTTGTGTCAGTATCTCCCGGTCTATAAGCCTTTACTCATAATAATAAATAAACCACAATATTTTACAATCAAATCGCCTTCATTATTTTTTAACTACGCGACACATAAAACACGACACCAACCCTAAATTATTAGCACTTCATCCCTATCAAATCTCACCCCAAAATATCCAAAAACAGATATGTTCTGGCTTATCAGACCGACCACAATCCCTGACCCCTTAGTATCAGACCAGTCGAACAAAACTGGTACAAAACTATAGCCAGCAGGGGTCATGGTATCTGGACGGTCTAATAATTGTTTCATAGTATAAAATAATACAATAAACACAATCATTTTGTACACGCCCGTCAGTTTTGATTATGCATAGAGTAAGCGAGGTGTAGAGACTGTTTAAAATAAAAATTTGAATAAATTTCGATTTTTTCATTTCAATACTGTGTATACTGTATATGTATATCGTAGCAGTTTATTAGAAGGCAATTGTCATCTCTAATTACGTATGTAGAGTGTTCTCGCTAAGTTTTGTGATAACGACGTTTTTTTCTTATCAAAATGTAGATTCGTCGAATGCATGTTTCGTTGCGCTATGTTCAGTGGAACCACAGAGTGGAACGCATTTTTAACTAATAGCCTAGCCAGCCATCTTTTCATGTTATAATCCTTTTTTTGTATTTTACATTAAAAACAATTTTTTTTGATTGAGTACTAGTAGAAAGCATTAACTGAAACATAAGATACAATACAAGTTATTTTTACAACTTACATCGTAAAAATTAGCAAAACACTCGTTAAAACTTCTTGAAAATAATAATAACCTCTGTGCTTCCCTACTCTGTGTCTCAGTTAATATGTTCCCAACAATTGGCCTGTCGGTCCGAGTTAGTGTCTCAAAAGGATTTAATTTTACATTCATGACGTCACACACGCTAATCCTCTCCATTGATGTATGGTTCGCAAAAACGTTCCTGAGGTCAGCTGGGACAAATGCACAAACTTTTTTCTTTGTAAGTAATTTACATATTTTGTTTGAAATAAATTTTAGTTTTAGTGAGATTTGCTTGCTATAAAACATATAGAACATGTACGGAGATTTTTTAAAATAATGTGGTAATACTGAGTGACTAGTATTATCACATTATTTTCAATTCTTCGTTCATAAAAAATCTGACTCATTAATAGAGAATTTATTAAAATTTTATTATCTCACCATAATTCAAGATAACCTTAATCTAAGACACACAAAACATATGTCCATCAAAATACAGCAATTCATATATTATGTACATAACAAACATTTTAATATACCTCTATAGCACAATAACGTACTACTGTCATAGAATATACAGTATACACTCTATTATGTGTATTGTGTATTAATTACTGAACTGGCTCCTATTTTGCCAACAGTACTCTGACGCTATCTTATCTGCAAGCTATTCATATGCTATTGTAACACCACCCATCTCCTTTGTGCTTGCTAACTTTGAGTGACATCTCAGTAAGAGTAAGTAGATACTGTAATTGGAAAGGGGCCGTAATTCCGATGGATGTTTAAAAGTGTTAATTGAAGCATATGGTATGTATATGGTGTCTCTAGAGAACTGCAGGTCGAATAATTTGAGGGAGTATGTTTTATTATGTCAGTAACTATCCCCATATTATGTGCCTCGAAGGACCAGAATTGTTATTCTGGTCCTTCTGGTCTTTTAAAACTATACCTCAATAAAATACAATTAATTTAAAAATATAGAGTACTAGGTTTCCGCCCGCGGCTTCGCCCGCGCAGTCAAAGAAAAACCCGCATAGTTCCCGTTCCCGTGGGATTTCCGAGATTGCGTCATTTTCCCGGGATAAAAAGTAGCCTATGTACTTTCTCGGGTATAAAAATATCTCCATACCAAATTTCATTAAAATTGGTTGAGTAGTTTAGGCGTGATTGAGTAACAGACAGACAGACAGTTACTTTCGCATTTATAATATTAGTATGGATATCTGAAATTGTATATCTGTTTGAAAGGCAAACTTTGGAATCCAAATGTCGATCAGAGTTCCAGTAGAAATTTTACACAAAATATGTCAAAATTAATATCATTAAATATGAACTATTATTGGAAATAGGTACCTTTCGTGTGAGTAAATTTAGTAGGATATACAAAACGTTTTAATTATGATAATAACCTTGTTATCTATATAAACAATAACACCACAATGTTGTAAGGTAATTCATACAACCAAGACATCAGAACACAATAGACGCTCCGGCCGGGAGTAAGACGTTAGAACAAAGACCCTCATTAATTTTCTGTTTGTGTTCTTTCACAAAGAAGATTCCAAAGGCTGGCCAGTTCTTGCGTTCACAATGGTCACCACCATGTCACTTATATTGTCATACAAATTGTATCGACACGGTATGTCAAGAAATGCGACGACTGAAAGACAGCCTTTGACTGTTTGTTGCGTTATTTGTTTTATTTTGTTGAATTGTTGGAATTATTTTGTAGGAAATGTGTTTGATTTTGCGTGGATAGAAACTATGTTTACATCATATAGTAAATTTAAGAAACGTCTGGTAAAATACTGTAATGTCAATAAAATCGGTTAGTGTAATTTTGGTATGAATTTTGCTACTGCCAAAAAGTAATGAGCATAAACGTTGTACTTTTTAATATCTGCTTATTTCTATAAAGATCTTTCTTCGGCAATATTTTAATGGTTCATAAATACAAAATTAGTTACTAAATCATAACATTTCATATGACGATTCTCAGAGAATTCTTATAGCGGCTAATGGCGACCTCTTGACCTTATTCTACATATTATATTAATAGAATTTCATATTTAAATGTAAATTTTAAAACAAAATATTTGAATGAAGACATAAAGTTAGTTAATTTGATGAAAGAAAGTTTGATTTTTAATAATTGTCACTAAAGAGGTCATTACTCAACCTATTTTCTTATTTTTAGTTATATAATTGTAGGCAAATACGTTAATTAACAACAGCAACGATTTCTGTTTTCAATTCACGTGTACCTATTGTACAACTTATTGCACATGGTACAATTGGTTGTACATTATAATATATAGATTAGAGACATTTTAAAACACTCCTGCGTATCGCATCCCATATTCGATGTAAATGAATGCAGTTAGTAGGTTCTTAATTTCATCTACATATGGTAATTTCACATACAAGTTGTTTAGTTCGCACATCAAAATGATTTAAATTTCCATTCTCTACATCACTGCATGGTTTTCCCATTAACGTTCTTTAGTTCTACAATAATTTACATTTAAACCATCTTATGTCCCATTTATGTCAATTATACTGACGCATTGTCAAAAACAAAACACGTTAGACTACTGCCACGGTAGTTCCAAACTTCAGTTCACAAAGAGACGAAATGCGTGACCACTTCTATTTGTCACTTATTGTGAACGCTAGAACAAAATAGTAATACGCCGTGATTTTTTAAAACGGTGGTAATTATTATGAAATGACTTCCAACAAATGTATTGAAATGGCGCGAGTGAATAATTGGTTATGTATTATGCCGTGTTTACTGCTTGATTGGGTTTCTCTAACTCAAACTCAAACATTTATTTATTCAATTAGACTTCTTCTAGAAGCACTTTTGAATCGTCATTACATATTTTAACATTAACCACCGATTGGGAAAGCAGTATCTACGGAGAAGAACCGTACCGTACTGGTTCTTGCGGAGTAACCTCAAACATGTTCGGTTGGTCTTGATATAGTAGGTTTTCATAGATTTCTACTAAGTCATTGCTATGTTTATCATTATCTACTACTGCTTTAATAAAGGTATTTAAGTTAATTGAAAATTCATGTCTTATCATATTCGGTAGGTACATATATATGATATCATCATGTGGCATGCTCAAATGAAAAGTTTGAATAACAGTTCTGTTACGCTTCCGTTAATAATAACGATGATTTTACATCTATTTGAATACAATTTTACAAAGTTTAACTGCTATTTACCCCTTGTTCGTGCAACCAATCTGTGTTAATCATATTTAGCAACCAAAAACATTAAATGAATCAATCGAAAACGAGCTGTGTTTAAAAATGTCAATGAATCGAAGCAAAGTGGTGCAATAATCAAGCGCGTACCCTCGACGTCCCGGCGCGGCCTAACGAAGCTTGAACCGTATTGTTTATACAAGTTGCTATGTATAGGTCCAACCCTCGTGCTGTCGGTTTAAAACACATCATTATACACGCTTTACGACAGTTTAGTAATAGACGGTTCGATTTTGTGGGCTTGCTTGTCTTTTGAAATTGTCGCAGTAATAGTGTAGGTTGTAGAGCTTTTATCAGACGTTCCCATTAAATGGTATGCGGTACTTAATGAAAGAGATATTGCAAAGCATTTTTAAAATCTCTGTTTTTCTAAGATAAACTTACCAATTTGATTGGTTCACTGAAAAAGTTTTACAACAATCCCATGAAAGAAACATAACAAAGGCTTCAATATTATACATCTAACATAATCACTTACAAGAAACCCTAGAAAGTCAACAAAGGGAAAAATAGGAAAGCGATTTTCGACATAAATAAGATGGAATACAGATATTATCTCGGTACGGGGACGATTACACTCAACCCATGTGGGACCTAATCCATTTTGGGGGTGAAAATTCAATCCGATGTCTCGATGGCCCTTCAGTGATTTTTATTTGTTAGGTCATGTATTTGTTTAACAGTCCATGGGGATGAAACACTCGTTTTAATTTCATGACTGGTTTATATTTCGTTTGGATAGACGGGCATAATGAATTGAAGTTAACTTTAGGATGCAGATGTTGGCTAATAATTTTCTTGAATATAAAGATATTGCGTTACGTGTTCCATTTGTGAATATAATAAGTTTTATAATAAATGCAGAAGAATGTTTAGATGCTACCTACTCATAATAATACAACGTTTTAGTACATTAATTTACACTGAATTGTGAAACTGGAGTAATTTTATCAAGATTTTCACTAGTAGATATACATACTTAAAATAAGTAACTAAGGATACTTCGAAGAAGAAAAGAATCATTAGGTCGAACAAAATTGTGAGTTTCGTTGAGTTTCGTTTTATTACACAAATAGTACATTATGTTGTGGAAGTAATAAAAAAGTTCCAAATATTTCATGAATACGAACTCAAAAAGTGTAAAACTTTGCCAGAACAATAATTGAAACTCAAAACTTCTCCGCCAATAAATGCCGCTAACGTTTAATTTAACCACAAACAGAGGTAGAAATAATACAATTTTAAACTACTTTATTCACACTCCAATAGATTTATCACCATTATTCCCAACAGATCGTTTCCACGCATCTAATTCCATTCATCGAAAAGCTTATGTAAAATTACTGAACCATACCAAACATATTGCGTTTAAATTCTATTGTACACTCTAATCCCGTACGAAAGAGATATCCGCCCTCTCTAAGTGCTTGTTTAATTTTATTGGTGAATTAATTGTCCAGTGCTGTAGAGTATAGCAAATAAACTGCAGCTCAAATAGACCGGTTTATGCTCAAGTGTCATCTGCAGGGAGATTCGCGTTAGGGTCTAGAGAGGTTTGTTTTATTAAATTATAATGTTGGCATGACTGGAATACGGCGCGAAATTATGAGATTTCGATTTACGATTCGCAATTCTGTTTTCATTACATAAGTGTTAATTGAGATTGTTTTTGTAAAAAACGCTTTAATTAATTTTGTTTACTGATATTCTTTTGCGTTTGTTAGAGATGTTTTCGTTGTGAAATTTACTTCGTCGACAGTTTATGGGGTCACGTGTGAACTTTTTACAAACGAGCAGGTGACAATGGAGTAACCGCACACAAGTAGTCTATTATTGCTGTGCATTAACAGAAAATGTCTTCTCATCAACGGTTCATCTAGTTCGGACTTAAAAAATTGCGTAATATCAGTCATCTATGACAATACTTCGTTAACTCTCCGTTGACTTACAGTCACACGAGCACAATGACACAATCACAGTTTAAGTAAAACTGTGCACGGAATAGCAGCCCCTACACCTTAGATCTTAAGACCGTCAATTGTGTGAATAATATATAAAGATGGTCCAAGGATTTGTCTTAGGGTAACCCCGTGTTTACATATACATATAAATCTTTGAACAATAACAATGAGAACAAACGCTCTCACCTCAGTTATAACTTGTAATATGTTAATTTATATTTAATATAATAAATTCGTGAGTGAACAGGGAATGTCCGGGGACAAGAGATATTGTCGTTGGAATACAATGTTTAAGCAACCTTCAATTGCTTTAATCCATTTTATTGCGTGTCACGAGTAGCTTTTTGTGGCACGATAAAGTACAGTTGTTAAAAAAGTTCATTTTATTAATAGTCTGGAGTTGCTTCAACATAGTCTGTTGAGAGGGAAAATTTTTATATGACAATAAAATACAGACAGTCTACAATATATTCCTTTACTAGATTTAGACATATACTTTTCTGTGTATTTTAAATTAAATAATTATAAATTATCATCTAGTCTGTAAACAGCTTACTTATCACTTTTATAACTTCTCAATTTCCTTAAACTATATTTTTACTTACAAGACACAAAAATAATATAACATAACTGTCTTAAGAACTGCTCCCGTTTTTTCCGACCGTACCCCCATCACATTAAACTCTCATACCTGTCCCCTAAATCAAATTTAATTGTCATAGAAAAATCACAGCGCATGTAAATAGGCTAGCCTAGGCGAGATTAGCTCTCTTTGAATAGCTGTAATTAGAAGATTTATATGCAAAGCTCCGTTGTGGTACTTTATAATGGTGAAAAGATGGTGACCATACGCTAATGCTACTTGGAGTGGCCCATTGTAACACCAAATTTGTGGGTCACACCCATAGCAATAGATTTATGACGCGTAATGATTTAATAAGTACATGAAAAAGGATTAAATTTATGGCATGACATATTCTCAAGGATAAACCGTTGGTCAAGCATAATTTTATTGCATCCGTTATAGAAATTGTGGAAACAGATGCTTCTGAACGTGGAGGCTACAAAAATTTGAGATTTGGAATTGCATTTAAAATTTTTCAAAACACATTCAGCTTTTGATACAGTTAAACAAAACTAAATTTTGCACATACTGCAGTCATGATACCATATCATAGCGATTCAAAATTTTCCCAGAATCCGTTATACAAAAAACGCGGTACGTTGATTGACAGAGATTTAGGTATTGTTGCGAAAAGCACAGTTCATAGGTCGGTCCGTCTGCGCTATCTTCATTGTGACATGAATAGGCGATGTCAAGTCTTGAAGACTAAATAAAAGCACCTTTGTCAGTTCGCCTTTTGTCGTCTTTGATACTGTCCCGATTTCTCAACAGAGATCTTGTATTGCAGTTTTAATTTACATGATGTGCAAAAAATTGCATCGCTTTTTTTAGGGCTCGCCCTTTGTTCTCAAATGCTATATTGTTTGGACTTTGACCTTTGTTTCAGTATGTGTATATTTGGATGATATTATTATTTCGTATGTTGATAATTATGGGACTGTACGGTTTAAAGTAGGGATGTAACGATACCGATACCGATACCGATATATCGGCCGATATATCGGCAAGCCGATATATCGGTATCGCCGATAATAAATCAACCGATACCGATATTTTTTTATTAAATTCTTTCTTTTCTTTTATGTTTTTGCATTGTATTCATTCATATTGTTTTATTTCTGTTTCTGTAATAGTGTTAAGGAAGAGCGGAACCTCCTGACACAAGCATTTTATTTGCTTACTAGGAGTGTTCCAATCACGTTTATGTAAAGGAAAGAAATAAATAATTTTGAATTTTTTTAATTTTTGACGTGATAACGTTTTTAAAATCGTTTTAGTCCGTTGACATGTTCATAAACTTGTGTCACACCAAAACCTCACGAGCGCGAACGCAGGTATAACGAGAGAGAGACGGACCGATCTCCCGTTTCATCTCGGGCGCTGCCACTGCATTATGTTATCACGTACGTAAACATCTCGATCGTAAACCTACTTTACAAAAAACCAATTTTTTTGATATCAAAAAATTCAAAAACCCGCGCCCAATGAACCATGCGGGAGGCCGCCCGCGCGTGCGCACTTTGTTTTCTGAAAAAACTCTACCAATAGTAAGCTTTTATTAGGTACTGATTGTATGTGTATTACTTAAAGTTTAACTGACTTTGTAAAATAATAATACTAAAATAAATGGTTTTGTTGTTTTTTGATTTGGCATTTTTATTTAAAAGAATACGATTAACAGTTGTCTCTGTTAAATGTTGGTAACTTTTTATGCATAATTCACTATTTATTTTTCTACCAAGCCATCGATATCGGTATCGGTATCGGTATCGCCGATACATTACCACAAATATCGGTATCGGTATCGTATCGGCAAAATCATGTATCGTTACATCCCTAGTTTAAAGGTAAGTTTGGTATTAGTATTTCGTAAGCTGCAGGATTACTACCCATCTTTCTATAATTATTTTCGGAACATCAAAATATATGAATCTCTTTTAGAGATTTTCTGACTTTCACGTTACATTAATACATTCTAATTCAAGGGGTCTTTCATTACATCCCATGTTAAAAATAATAAACAGAAAACTAACATTTACCCCGTTCTAGAATGAGCTATTTTATTCTGAAAAAGTAAAACATTGCCAAACAACTCCACTTCTTAAAGGTAACGTATTTCTTCCAACTGTAGATTACGAAGCAAACTTCATCAAGCGAAACCAATGCGCCAATGTTTGCTCGGTAAAATTAACAGAAAAAGATTCTGAAACAAAACGAGAAACGGATGAAAAAACTTTGCGAACTCGTTGCGGTCCTAGGTACGAAACTTTAGCACTGAAGTTTTGCACGTGAATTAAGGATTATCGTTTTTTTAGCTTTTTTCCAAGTCTTGATAGCTAAACGGCTGTTGCTAAGTAACAGTTGTTGGGGTCCGGAATACTGCATGAGGACATTATTTTATTCGTTGACTTTTTGTTGAAACTGTGTAAGAACTTAGTAATACAGTACAGTATTTCTTTAATGTAAATCTTGTTAATATTTTCAAGTTAATTGGGCTTCAAGTCTATTTTATTGAACTGAACTTGCGATTAGTCTCAAAGCATGATTAAATACTTAACCTTAAAAAATTACTTAAACTAGGTATATAGATAAAACTAAACCAAAACCTATGCGAAAACATCAGTCCTAAAACAAAGAACACCTTTTAGAATATATAGATACAATTTTTATCTGTCTATAATCTATATTGTCTAGAAAACTACATGAAGATGTGCATATTGCACTCCTATAAAATAAACCTTACTACACAATATCTCCACATACTTATATATCAGTCTCCACAAAATCACTCTGAAACCGACTATGGTCAACCAATTTAATGTGACCCATTGAAATATATGGAATTTCTCTAATAGTATTGTTCGAATACTAGCGATAGACGAATGGAGGGCTCAAAGCCACTGGTCTAGGTTCAATGTATTTGTCTTTAGGCCCAGTATGGACGTATCTGAGACAGGAAATTAGGTTTGGCTGTTTGAATATGGCGTACCTCGTATCTGCTGGATGGTGTTATGCAAAATGTGTGGTGGTGAAAATGAAAATCGATATTATGTTGAATGCAATTTTTTTTAATAGCGAATAATTATGTAGAAATAAAGATAACATCAAAATTTAAATATGTATTTCACATAAATAATAAACATAGTAATTTATGAATTGTAATTGCAATAAACTCACCTTACGTTAAGTAGGACTCCGAGCTATGTAGGTACTACTTTTTGAAGGTATTCATAAATTATGAGATAAGATAAACACAGTCAGAATGTATACCTATACATAATATAATTTGTTTAGCATTCTGTACATAGTTCGGAAGTATTCGTCCATAGTTCCGACATTTTTTGGTCTCTATTATTTTGCAATAAGCGTTTACTTTAAATACACAAAAACTGAATTAAATCTAGATGATAAACATATTACAATACATTTAGGTAAGAAGTTTAAGTAAATATTAAAAGTAAACACCATTTTTCAAATTAAAAATATAAATGTCACACTTCTACATAAAACCGTCCTCCAATCCCATATTCGGCCATCGTCTTTTCACATGAGCTTTGCGATAAACGTACAGATGAACAGAGCCACGTGAAGTCGCATTCGATTGATTGATTGAAATGTGGACTGAGATGTTACGGTTTATATACTGTATGTATTTTATACTGTGGCTATGCGTTTACATTTAGTACGATAGACGTTTTCGGGATTTATGCGTTGTTTTCGTTGATGTTTGTTTTAGTTGCAGCTGATATTTTTATAATAACAAGAGAAGTTCTTATGATATGCAGAAAATTATGACTGATATTTATGAGTTTGTATGCCTTATTAACTTATCTTTCGGTCGTGATAGTTGTAACTCATATTGTAACTCAAAGGTTGTTATTAAGTAAATTAATTTCATCATAGCAAATTAAGCCAGCTTTACCTATGTAGAGTCGACGTTAGTTGTAACTGAAATTTGGAAGAGATTTTTTATTACAGATAGTAATACAAATATATACAACCCAGCGGAATGTAGATTTTTTCTTATTAATTGTTGGATAATAAGTACTAAGTAGGTAATATTATTTCTGAAACTTTCTTTGAAGCCTATCTGTAAAATTACCAGTGTTGCTAATTATGAGTTGTGATTCCCATTCTTCCTCATTCATTCTGACATTCACAATAAAATATTTAATATAGGTACCTACTTAGTTTATAAAAAAAAATGTGTGCGTGTACTAGTGTAGGTACACACGTAAGAAGTGAAACTTCTTTATGGCCTTATTTTTCAAAAAATAATTTACTATTTGCAACTTTACAGAAATACATCGAATCACGCGTGGTAGGGATAAGAAAAAGATGGCGCGTAACGGAATAATGTCACGCGTAACGAAAAAATGTTACACTAAATTTTTTTCCAACCCCGATAAAGAAGTTTCACTTCAAAAACACTGAAACTCATGAAATAATTATCTTGTTAAGTGTACAACGTTTTAATTAAGTCAAAATCGAGTCTTATGTAGTCGGTTACATACAATCATGACTGTGGCATACAAACATAGAGGTGAAACTAATTAAAGCGTTTAATTTTCATAAATAAAATATCACAAGTTACAGAAAAACATCCAACCAAAAACCGTTTGAAAAGTCAATCCAAACTAATTGCGAATTGAAAAATTTTAATTTTCATCTTTCGGCAGACCTTTGTATCTAATGAGTCAGCAAGGATATTGTCTTGACATGTTACTCAACATAATTGGGAGGCGCTAAACGATTTTATAATTTCACGCAGATTATACAATCATTTGGCTTTGATCGATGTTTCTTCAGAAAGGTAACTGTAAAAAAGATCATTATTTTAGGTTTGATTTTTTGGAGAGTAAGAGCTTTTGTAGTTCGTTTATTAAAGGTTTAATCTTTCAGTTGTAACATTTTTATCTTATACTAGCTTTCCGCCCGCGGCTTCGCCCGCGTTTTTTAAAGAAATCCCGTTCCCGTGGGATTTCCGGGATAAAACCTATCCTATGTCCTTTCTCGGGTATCAAAATATCTCTATACCAAATTACATGCAAATTGGTTCAGTAGTTAAGGCGTGATTGAGTAACAGACAGACAGACAGAGTTACTTTCGCATTTATAATATTAGTATGGATATACAGTTTAGTAATATGAGCGAATTACAGGCACCAAAAAATATGTTTGATATTTTTTCAATTTTTTCTTATTATTAGGTAAGTTAAATTTAATAGTCCAATTTTCTTTTAAAACGGCATTATAATCATATTATTTTGAAAAATAATTAAAAAAAATCTACAAACTGTAAAAATAAAATATTTATTGTTAATAAACTCAAACATTAAATTAATCAAATCATTGCAAACAAAACAACCAGACGTGCTGGCGCGTAATTAAAAATATCAATTTCAAGTTTTAAATATGGAATTATCGAACTAGTGATGTCCGTACAAGCGTGAAACGGCGCTCGTCGACAATCACTGTCTCCGCGGGATGTCCCACGTGGCCGGTGACTACCGGGGCGAGCAGCGACGCGAGAAAATCGAATGATTGACAACAAATACACCGCCAAACTAAAACTAACCTTAACCCCTAGCTATAAAGCTGCATTTACCTTGTCAAATTGTAAATGTTTTGAGCATGAACGAACTGAGATCCCGAGTTTTCCGCTAATTATGATGCTAATACGGTTTCATTGCGCACGCTCACTGAATTTTTAATTTAAGAGGCTCATCTCGCAAGACTTCGAATACCAACAAATCGTTATGAATTATGATCCTCCATACAATGGAGCTTTGAAATTAATGAACGCGCCTTTTGGATTGAGTATATTTGACACTTGATAACTGTTATGCAAATTATTGTACTGACAGATAACGGATGTGAAATGTTTTTATTTTATTTGACATTTCTGATCGAATCGTTGTATAATTAATATTGAAATTACACAATAATTAGGATAAATAGGAATAAATTTAAGACAGTGATAGTCTCCTTACTCCTAATAAGTAATAACATTCACTAGTATCATTTATTATTAATCATGACGCTTTCATATCAAAGGCCTTTTGTTTTGAACATTAAAACACCATAGACAACATAATGCTTAATCACGAACAGTGAGCATTCACGTCTAGAGTAGAACAAAAGTATTTGCAAGTAACGCACTTATTAAACTAACTGATTACTATTTTCATCGACACAATACAAAATAATCAAGAATGGAGGGGGCTAAGAATGCTATTAACGGTACAATAATAGGGTATAGCCTGCCGTTACAACAGGAGCAATCGAGATAATTCTAATTACACACACTTCTATTCGTTGTAGTCGATCGATTCTGCGGCATTATGGCGAGCGACGGGCGGTCTCGATTGTAGCGGCGCATCACTACCGAGCGCGCCAAAATTCAAATGTCATCGTTCCAATTCGAAATTCAATTAGGTGTAATTAATGCGCCGCTCCGGTGGCGGAAGGTGTTTGAAAACAATGATACCAGTATAGGAACGCGTCGGCCGCTCAAAGCGGTTTCAGAACGCAACTCATTGCTTTTTTTTTCAGAATGGCTTCGCTTTAATGTTCCTTTCAAATGGCAGTGATTGATTGTATTTAAAATTTGGAATGATTTTTATTGCTGTTAATGTTTTTGATTCTATGTTTAACGGAGTTTAATAGTGTAATCTTTTGATTATTTACTCGTGAAATCTAACCAATTTTGCCGCTTTTTCAACAATATTTGTTCATTCAGAAGAATTATTACGTAAGTTTATTACAGTTTGGTAGTTTTTTATAAATCTTAGTTTCATTTCTTGTAATAATCCCTATTTCCAATTCTATTTCTAACATGTTTTAACTTGCCATTAGTAAATTAACATTTTATTTTATTCATGAAGCTTAATTCATTGAATAAACCGTACTTTTATGCAAATAAATAAACAACATTTACTCGCGCAATCTTCATACAATATTAAAAAGGTCACAATGCGATTGTTTTATATATTTCCAAGGCTTTTTATAATTTTTTTTTCATTTAAACTACTCTCGTTATTTGTTATAAAAAACGATAAAATAACTATACCGTTACTGTTACACAATCGGTATTGAAGACAATGAGTTATTGTATGGAACAAGTATGGAAGCTTCTTTACATCATACGACTGGACGATTTTTTTATGTGTTTAATGTTTAAATAAATACTTGACAGAAATATAACGAATATTGCATAGTGTTGTAACATAATTTTAAAGTTATTTTTAATGTGTTTTCAATAAATACTTGACAGAAAAAACGTACAGTGCATTGTGTTGTTACTTGTTACATAATTAATTTTAAAGTTTTTAATTTTTTTTTAATAGATCTTTACACTTTTATATCATGTAGAGCCTGTATCGAATATAAATAAATTAGGTACCTACTTACATATTATTATTCACTTAGGGATGTTTTATCATGTTAAAGTTCAGGAAAATTAAGGAACAAATATGAGTTGATAAGATAATTAATGAAAGTACAGAAGCAATTTGTCCGAATTTTGGTGTGCAGATAGAATTTTACTTTATGAAAAATATTTTATTGCTATTTAAAAAAAAACTACCGACTACACAAGTCAAATTGCAGTTTGAATTTATTGTACACATCAATATGGTAGTCTTCGATTGATATAATTTACACCAAACTGTCCTTCCGATCTCTTCACGACACGACATATCGCACACTCTAAAAACGAATCGGTAGCAAAGCATATGTAATTATCCCGTGGGCGACTTATCATTGTGACCAGACAATCGGGGGGCGGGGACGCAGCATCCGTCCTCGTGCTCAGGTGTTAGGAACATTGTTCATACGTTTTTTGGTCACTTCAATGTATTGTAATGAACTGTGTCATATGACATCTACATGAATGTACTTCTTCAATATCTTTACTAAAAATGTAGATATAAAATTAAAAACTTTTTATCTGAGTTTAAAATTTTGTCATAGACTGTGGAGAGCTGGGTAATATTATAGTTTTCAATAATTTTTTTTTCTTTAAACTGGACAGCTACTGTTTTCTAGAACAAAAGTACCTGTTCGTATACAGTTTAACATAAAAAATTGGAGTATTTATTTATTTATTTAAATAGGTATAAAACGACTGAATTATCTAATACTAGAGGTCCGCCCCGGCTTCGCCCGTGTTACATATTTCGCAATAAAAGGTAGCCTATGTTCTCGGGTATCAAAATATCTCCATACCAAATTTCATGCAAATTGGTTCAGTAGTTAAGGCGTGATTGAGTAACAGACAGACAGACAGAGTTACTTTCGCATTTATAATATTAGTATGGATTGAAAGAGATTTATTAATATGGCATTTCGTTTTTATTTTAAGCGTAGATTATTATTCCTATGTGTTACAATTTTTTTTAATTCAATATAATTTATGAGTAATCACATTAATTATACTTACTGCTTACCTAATTTTTAAGTTTCTTTTAGAAAATGTCTCTCCAACACAAGTAAACACATGACAACATATGCAAGAGATCAATACGCAGCAATCTCTCACCCTTGGAGCGACCTCACAAAGCGGCACTTGCTGTACAAAGTCACACCTGAAAAGTGCCTTATTAACAGCTTTCTATGTAGTGTGGCTTATCAAGCCAAAGCTGGGGTTTTTGAAAAACTTCAAAGGTTGTAGGAAAATGTTTTCAGCCGGGCTTTCGCCTTTTTTCAATGGCAATTAGTTAACGTTTCCGCCGACGCCTGCTCTTACGCGTTATGCAATTATGCCGTCGAGTAGTTCGTTGGGCGATGTGCGAAATTTGGATGTGATAGAGTTGCTACCATGTAGTTAATATAGTTCTATGTGGGCACATAAAATGTAGTTTAATTACGTTAAAAACTATGTAGGTAGGTACTATATTCATGAGTCATCTCAATATGTCTAGTATGTTATGATTATGATTTAAAATGAAATGTCTGGTAATTGTTGTATAGTTTGATGCTATAAATTTAATTAATTGTAAGCTTTAAATTGTAGTGAATGATTATGCAAAAAATACTTAATTAATTATCATGTTATATTGCGAGCCAATATACTACATGCATATTGTATTGAAATATCATTGTAGATGAGTGTATTGAACTGTAATTAATTCTTAATGTTTACTATATAGCATCCTAAAGAATTGTCTTAAAACATTTCACCTGTGACCACCATGGGAAATATAAAACATATTACAAAACTTCAACCTTATTTCTCACCTAAAAACATATAATTTTTTGCCACATCCACACTGCCGATCCTTCCCACATCCATGTAACTAGAGGGTGTCTTAACTCAAACTAAATATTGATATAAAGCTCGTGTTAATTAAGCTTTTCACTCGTTTAATTTTTTACTCAGTTGAGTTTAACCTTTGGTTAGTGGCAATTTATTTAATTATTAATTAGCAATCGTTTTGATCGCTGGACCGTGATCGCCATTGTATTGGTTCCATTAAAATTTTTACTAAATATTAATTTAGAGCAATTAAAAAAATAAAAACATTGTATTTCGTAAACTACAGATTTATACACAAATCATAAATTATAGCTGTTTACACAATTAAACACAAAATTTATAACAAATTATTGAAATTTAAATTTATGAAAAGGCTGTTTATAAAATTAAAACAATTCTTATGAAAGCCCAACAACAATACTTAATAAACTTTGAAATGAAAATGAAAATGAAAATTATTATCATTGATCGATTTTCCTTTTATCCACTATAAGCTGCATGACCAAGTATGATATTATTATATTATGGTAGCCTTAATTTGACCTGTAAAAGAAATATTAGATTAATGAATATTTCCAACCCATAAAAACATTTCTATATTATTTTATAAGAGAAAGAATAACAAGAACAATTTCGAACGAAGTAACGTGAAAAAGCATGTATTAAATCGCACAGGCTTTCGCAATAATTTTAACTTCAAAAATATACACTTAACACAGTTAAAATTTATAATTGGCGCCTTTTATAATAAACTAGCGACCCGCCCCGGCTTCGCACGGGTGCAATGCTGATACTAAATACACTACAGAAAAATTGTGAACGTTGTATAGGTATAAAAATATAGCGGCCCGCTCCGGC
>CAJQZN010016039.1:0-13551 GCA_907164685.1 Colias eurytheme | reverse complement strand
GGAAAAAATAAAAATAATAATTAAAAATAATATAATAAATATATAATATCCCATAATAATATATGTACTTAGGTATTTATTATCATAGGAGTATTTTATCTTGTGTTACATATAAAGAAAGTCGTGTTTGTTACACTGTTTATAACTCAAGAGCGGCTGAATTGATTTGGTTGAAAATTGATAACTGAATTGAACTGTAATTGAGCACTACTGGAAGGACATAGGATACTTTTTATCCCTAAAATTAAGCCGAGTGAACAGCTATTTATTTATAAATACAAATATATCTATAGCTTTACTATGGAGCGTTGGTCGGGCAAGACAGCAGTAGTGACTGGCGCCAGCAGCGGGATTGGAGCCGCTATCTCTGTGAAGCTGGCTGATGCTGGCTTGCGAGTTGTGGGCTTGGCGATAGGTGATGTGAGTGAAAACTTAATGCATAGTTAATAATTTTAAAAACTTTTTTTATAAAGGTACGGGAATGACACCGAAAAGATGTGAATTGGAATTTTTTTATAGGTATGTTAATAGTTAGAAGAATAACGAAACGGAAACTTATATTTAACAAGAAATAAATGTTACTTTATTGTAAAATAGCTTAATAAATTTTTTCATTGCCTAATAACAATTTATGCTTTATTTTCAGGAAATAAAATCAACAAATTATAACATATCACTTCTAGAATGCGATATCACTAAGCCCGAAAAAATAGCATCTACTTTTAAGGCAATTGAAGAAAATTTCGGTGGAATACACGTGCTCGTCAACTGTGCTGGTGTTATTTATCCAGCCCATATAACAGGTGAGATATCAATATTTTGGGTGTTATTTAAACGGTTAGCAAAGTATTGCTATATTTGTGACCAGAAATATGTATTTGGTAGGTAAGCTTTATTGGTTTTTATGGGTTAGCTTTTATGAAGTCATAATTAAATCAAGTGCGTGTTCCGACACGCATTGAAGGGTTCCGTAGTATAAGACAGAAGAGAAGAATTTTAAACATTTATGAATATTCATAGCTTTATTAATAAGTATAGAGCTAGAGAATTTTTTAAAGAATACAAAAAAAAAATATCCCAAGACGGGATTCAAACCGTTTGTTTACTATCTATCTTTATAAAAATTCTAAAGCATTTGAATGATGCTATACCTACAAAATAAATATCAAATTATAGAGTCTATCAATATTTAAAGCTCTATCAATAATTATACAGTAAAAAAAGAGTTATTTACGTACCTAACGAGACTCTATATCTTTTTTTATTAATTCTATTTTATGCATTCTACTAAAAACTTAAGACGTTGGCGATTCACCGATGAGCAATGACGAAGTGATATCAATTCTGGACGTGAATGTGAAGGGAATGATGTTATGCACTCGACACGCAGTCGCGTCTATGAAGAAGCAGAACTTTAATGGTCACATTATCAACATCAACAGGTAAAACGTCCTTTGGATGCTTTTTTGGTACTTTTTCGATGTTTTCAGTACGGTGTAGAACATTTTCTGAAATGTTGGCAATAATTTTTATCAGTATTTGCCAGACCTAGAACAAAGTCTTGGACAAGATAAAAAACTGGCCAATTGCGAGTCGCATTCGCATACCGAGGCTTCTAAACAAACGCATTTTTTATCGTTCGAAGTACAAAAAAGTGATTGTATAAGCGTTTCGTTTTTTACATTCATAATTGGGAATTTTAAAAATTTTGGAAAAGCATCCTATTATCCTGTATTTGGTTTTTACAAAAAATGATTTGTTTCTTTAAAAATAATACATAAAATATTATTTTTTAGCTTAGCCGGCCACTACATCCCTTTTTCACCCGACATGAACGTGTATGCAGCGAGCAAGCACGCAGTCACGGCATTCACTAAAGCACTTCTCAACGAGTTGGCCCATTTTGGTAGCAGCATTAAAGTTACGGTATGAATTAATTTACATAACAGTTTCTAATATTGTATTTTATATTTATTTATTTATTACTCTTTAATAAAACTATTCATGGGAAACTTATTGCTAATATAAGTATACAAAAATCCTTAATATTATTAAATACTAGCGGTCCGCCCCGGCTTCGCCCGTGGTACATGTTTACGTTTTCTCTACATAAGAACCATCCTCGTACTTCAAGGAATATAATAAAAAAAGAATTATCGAAATCGGTTCAGCCATTCTCGAGTTATGCGCTTACCAACACATTTTGCGATTCATTTTTATATACATATAAAAGAAGATAACGAAAACAATAATAATTAATCAATTCTTATAATAGTTTTAGAGAGGTAAGATGTGTATGTATGTATATAATAGATAGATAGATAGAAAACACTTTATTGTACAATGCACACAAAAACAAAATTTACAAAAACGATATTAACTTAAAATAAATGTACAATTTGGCGGATATGTATGTATGTTTGTAACGAATTGGCTCCAAAATTAATGGTCGGGTTTGGATGAAACTTTACAGTGATATAATAAACATCAGAATAACACATGAGCTACAAAAATACTTCATTTTACACGCGGGTTCGTCCGCATATTAACCCACGAGACACAGCTTGTTAAGAATTATGAAATAATAGAAACTAAAATTACCAATTTAATACATTACAATTTTTAGAGCATATCTCCCGGTTTAACAAGAACCAAAATGGCGCTTCGTGATGGCGTTGAACTGGATATGCCAATGTTGGAGCCGAGTCACATCGCAGATACAGTGCTGTATGTACTCTCCACTCCACCCGTGGTTAATGTAAGTTTGAGGTTTTATTATTTACATTTATTTTGAAAAAGTGATTTTTCCTACGTAAAAAAAATAGCGTGTGTGCCGAGCTACTTCTTTGGCAATATTAAAAGATACCAATATCGTCGCCTTACTCCATGACGTGACGGTATTGTCATGACCCGACCTTGATATTTTACTCTCTACTAAAGAAGTTTCAAAATTAGTACTTTTATAAATTTCTTATACTTTTTTTAAAAAGGCTCGTCGAAAATGTTTTTGAGAAAAAGCCAGATTTGTAAATCAACATTACTTTATTGACTAAATAATAACGATTTTCATCATATATTGGTAAATTGTTTAAATTTAATGTTGGTATTTACTTATATCATCTTTTTTTTTCAGATAACAGAATTAACTGTTCAACCAGTGTCAGAGAAAAGGTTATAGTCTATAGACAAATGAAACCAGATTTAAATTATTTATTAATTTGTATTCGTTTATTGTAACACTTTGATGAAGATAACAGCTTAGAACTATTGTTTTTATTATTTAAGTTAATTGTGTAATTTATAACATGTTGTTAAAAAATAAAATATGTATTACGTTTAAAGTTGTTTTAATTTTTTAAGAACTGCTCCTTAAGTACTAAAATATCAAATAATGTTGAAGATTATCCCAATCTTTTCGTATCAACCTTAAGTTCATAACACGAACTATTAACTGCATATGATGCATAAATAATTCCCCTACTTCCTATTATTAACCTTTCATACTCGTGTGTTCTTGAAAGTATTTAGTATCAACACCCTGATACAATTAATGTTAACAGGCCAATAAAGAAAGGTTTTGTTTGGCATTTTATAGAAATTCGTCATAATTCACTGATATTTTTTCCGGTGGGTGGTGAAGCGAATACTTTCCGTAACACCCGTTCCGAATTCCGATACTTATTATATTTTGCCTTTCTTTTGTATTATTTTCTGGAATTTTTATATGTTTCCGATTGGAACAGTCCTTGGCGTATATGTTATTTAATTTAATAGTAAGGTAATATGCCATTAAAAATGACTAAAATACTGCATTTGTAACAACACAGTAAAAAATTGAATTTCAATTAATAATTTAACTAAAAAATAAAAATAAAAAAAACTTTATAATCTTTTTTATAAATTCTTAAACAATTATATGTAATTGTTTGCATTATAATGCAACAAGTTACTTGTGGGATGTTTTAGATTACTTCATTACAGTAACTCAAGGTTTCAAGTACAAAACTAGCTTAGTTATGGAGCGTTGGTCGGGCAAGACAGTAGTAGTGACTGGCGCCAGCAGCGGGATTGGGGCCGCCATCTCTGTGAAGCTGGCTGATGCTGGCTTGCGAGTTGTAGGCTTGGCGAGAAGTAGTCATTTGGTTGATGTAAGTTCGAAATAAATGTAGATATACGTCGTATAATAGTGCGTAAATAACTAAATAATATCACTGTTTTGTAACATAAAATTCCAACATAAGATAATAAATGCCAGGTTATCAGAAGTGCAATATATGCAACTAATATGTAGAATGTAGGTATGTATAGGGTAATAGTAAATTAACGATAGTTATTGTTAGCATCGTTTTTAAGATTGTTCTAGATTTCAATGTACCTAGGCTTCGAAGGGGCGTATCCTAGCTAGAAACCTGAATGCGAGGTAAGAACAAGACCTTGGAAAGCAATGTAGGGTTTTTTCATTACGAAATTTTTACTTTTGTAATTTAGTAACTTTAATTAATTAATGTTATAATTATGGCCTATGTACACATCAAATGAAATATCATGGAAAATTTTCAGCAACTACAAGCAAAAGTGAAAGGCGTTGGTAGTATAACATCTCTAAAATGCGATATCTCTAAACCTGAAGAAATCACAACGACTTTCCAGTCTATTGAACAGAAATTCGGTGGAATACACGTTCTCGTCAACAATGCTGGTGTTATTTATCCAGCTAGTATCACAGGTAGTATTGAAGTTATGTAGTTTTAGTATCTAGGCTAGTTAATTGTTTTAGTTTCCATTAATTTGTGCTACAAATTAGTATTCTGTAATATTTTTTTCATCTTGTGCCATGCATTAAAATTACTTAGTAGAGACGCAAGTGTCGATAATAAGACCTAGATATATATATCTTTGGTATTAAAATGTTAATTTAATAGGTACTTAAATCTAAAGCGTTTGTTATATTGTGGTGTATTCGATGGATATATATAATACATTTAACATTTTAATTAAATATGTTTTAAATAGGTCCTTATCAATTAATTAATGTCAACTTTAGTCCTATAGGATTTTATAGTAGGCTGAAGGCATAGGTTACAAGTATAATGCACAAAATTTTTTTAGATATTGGTGATTCTCCGATGAGCAACGACGAAGTCATATCAACACTGGACGTGAATGTGAAGGGAATGATGCTGTGCACTCGACACGCTGTCGCTTCTATGAAGAAGCAGAATTTTAATGGTCACATTATAAATATCAACAGGTAATAAGAAATTATATAAATAATTGTTGTAGAAAGTCTAATTGTGTATAGAAAAGGTAGACTTCTAACAGCTCTATCTTTTCTAAAATGATGAAATTGTTTTTCTTTGTTGTCTCGTGATATAGTAATAAATAATACAAGATATAAAGCTCACAGACATTCAATAATCAACAATCAGTAATAATTAGATTGAAACATGATAATTGCTTTTGACTCTGGCCCTGGCTAAAAGTAGAGTTGATCTAGCCGAACTATAAAATTCCTTTTATCGTTTAAGAACCAAATTTCATTATACATATAAAGATATAAGATAACTAAAGTAATCAGAGTACACAAAATTTTCAGTGTAGCGGGTCACTACATTCCTTTCCTGCCCAATACGAACGTATATTCAGCGAGCAAGCACGCAGTAACAGCGTTCACAAAAGCGCTTGTTAACGAGTTGGCTCAGTTTGGTAGCAGCATTAAAGTTACGGTATGAATTAACGATGTAAACTGTTCATAATTGTAGATAGAGTATGAATAAATAGATACCTAATAATGAGTAGATAGCTATTGTTATTTTCAAAAACTTTTTTATTGTTTATAATGCCCAGTTTATCACTTTTTAAACATAACTTCTTTTTGAAATTCGTACCTACACGTAGGTAGGTACTAATACGTGATATCAAAACACACAAAACAGATTGGCGACTTATTGAAATTACAATTATTGTAGAGCATATCCCCTGGGCTTGTAAGGACTAAAATGGTGCAAAGAGATGGTGTTGAAATAGATTTGCCAATGTTGGAACCAAGTGACATCGCGGATACTGTTCAATATGTGTTATCTACTCCACTTACAGTTAACGTAAGTTTCTACAGGTTTTTATTAAAATCATAGTCAGAGATAATCAAATTTCTTTTTATTGGGCTTAGGTACAGGTTTTAATGAGCGTCAAAGTCTACGTATCAAGTTTCTATTCGAAGATATAATCTCAACACTATATTTATATGTATTTTTTCTGTCTAGTAATAAACAATAGCCTGTGAATATGTTTTATAATCTACGTTAATGTTTTCCAGATAACTGAACTAACAGTCCAACGGGTTTCAGAGAAGAGAATATAGGGATCAAATAAAAACCTTATTTCAACATATTTCTTTATTGTTAAATGGTACTAATTTTAATGTGAAGCGTGAGCAGACGTCGAAGAAGCAAGCCCCAGTATACTGGTTGTGAATTGCAAAAATGCCCTCAATATGTCCAGTTTTAACGTCCACAACGGTGATGGTGCGTTTGCAAGGACAGTATGGCCACCCTGAAAATTAAAATTCACTGTTAATAAAAAAATATTGTATAACTAACCACGTAATTAATTATATTCATTGTAATGTTATATATGGAAATAAAATACATTTCATCACCATTGTGGTTTCATTTTTTTATTATTTTTTAACACCCAGAATTAATAAATAATCCGTGCCGTAACTATTTATGTGTTTTTCTTAACAATAATCAGTACATAAACGATATTGAAAACTTAAGATAGTAGACGTAGACGTAACTCATAAATCTTATAAATATATATCTTTATTAGTATGTAGGTAATCTAAGAATTGTTAAATTGATGTTGTTCCATATATCTTCTCCATGGATGCGAACTGCTTCCAGAGCTACTCTTGGACATTTCTCCGAGAAGTGACATTAGAAGACTTGAAAAGAATCCAGCGGAATCTTTCATTTGAGGTTGACCGTTCTCTTCTGAACTTGCATCTGGGTCTCCAGCCTATAAATTTTAAAGATTAAAGTAATAAAAATTTCAAAAAATAAAATATTCTATTGAAGGAATTTCCTAGAATCTCCATATTTTTACTTCTTGCAGAATACTTACGGCGCTAGTTCCCACTATTAGTTTAGAAAGGAAATTCCCAAAGAATGCTCCGTTATTTTTCTGTAAAGCAAAATTATTACTAAATTATCTATAAAGAGTTATTGATATAAGTACGAAAAATTCATTTCATTGATAGAACATACCGATCCACCACCAGTAATTGTGTCTAATGATGTCAAAAGATAGCTAGCAACAATTGTTCCTGGGTTTTGATCGCCTTCAGACTGTAAATGGTAATTATATTGTAGGTAATATGAACTAGAAAAGACCATTATAAACAATAATTTGTTGGAGATGTAACAACATACCAGTAATCCTACGAATAATCCAATCCCTGAAGCAATGAGACTATTTAGGTCGATCCCATCGCCCTGCAATATTTTATAATAGGTATAAATCTTTATTTTTCTGAAACATTTTAATTTTTAAATTTCACACATACGGAGTAAAACTTACACTCAGGTTAGCGATGATACCGCTCACAGTGGCGAGAAGTGAACCTAAATCTGATTGCCCATCTTCCTAGAATAATATTAAAATTATAACCAATATCTATTTCAAATGCTGGCATAATGACGATATTAGATAGTATAGCTATCAAAGCCATTATTAAAACGAACTTACACCCCCGCTTAGTCCAGCTAGAAGGCCCAATAGACCACCTCCTTGGCCATCACCGCCCCCTGGCGGCTCATCATAATCCTCATCCGATTCAATATTCGAATTTGAATCTTGTTCCGAATTGTTTTCTTCTCTACTAGATTCATTTCTAGAATCTTCGCTTTCACTAGTTTCTTCTTGTCTTTGAAACGGTGGCGGCATAAGGTCATTAATGTAATCAAATTCTTCGTCTTTTGCGTTTATTTCTCGACGTAATATTATATGCGGATTGAACCGTTTTATCATCGTTCTAATTATATTACGTAACATTACCTGCAAATGGTCGCAGAATTTTAAATTCATACAATTTAAATAATAAACTCAATTAAATTTGGTTATTATTGCACAAAATATTATGAAATGAATACTTAACCGTTCCAATGCCATCCCAGTGCGAAGTCTTGAAGGGTAAAAAGGTCATGTGCAGTAGTTTCACTCAATCGAAAGTTGTGCATCCGTGCAAAAAAGAGTAACTTCGTGCGATTATTAATATTAAACCATCATAAAAAATAATGCACATACAATTTAAGGATTGCTATGCGCATATTTGAATATGAACGGGCGTGGATGGAAGTCGGAAAATGTGTTAGATATGGACAGTAGTTAGTTTGAAATTTTTTTTAAAAAGAAAGTTGTTTTTTTTACAATTGTCTCCTTCTTTCGGACTATATTAATATATTTGGCGTGCACGAAGAAGAAATTCAACACAGAAATTAAAACAAAATAAACGTACATATTGTTAACATTAACATGTTTACATAGGTATTTATCCTTTTTCATAAGCTGCATTTCATTTCTTCGTCAGTGTTGTAAAATAAAATATTTTAGGTGTGTGTATGGCAAACACAATACTGTGCAAAACTGTGTACAAAAAAAACCTTTACAATAAAACCATAGACAACTTACACTCGAACTGCTAGAACTGGGTAGAATAGCGCCTAGTATATTGAACAGGCTGGCAATGCTGCTGCCACCACCATCGCTGGGCGCCTGTGGGATTGTGTTATCTTCATCATCATCACCACCACCGTCTTGAGGATCGATAGGGACTGATAGCGGGGCACTGGCGACGTCATTGTTAGCCGCCAAAGATATGTCGTTCACTGGTGCGAGAGTTGTCTCTGTTGGGGTGACTGTTGTTTCTAGCTGTAATTAATAAAAATGTATTATGTACAGAATATACTTAAATCTATACTAATATTCCTCGATATATGGGCTATCTAACACCGAAAGAATTTTTCAAATCGGATCAGTAGTTCCTGAGATTAGCGCGTTCAAACAAACAAACTCTTTAGCTTTATAATATAAGTATAGATAAGAAGTCATTTAAAGTTTACAAATTAGTAAATTAAAAGAATGAAACACAAGACTTAGGTAATAAGGATTTAATTCATAAAAAATAATTTCGAAAATAAAAATAAAACCAACTGTAATTTAATTTTCACATTGGCACAATGTTGTGAAATATTTATTGGTTGTTATTTTGTTTCCATTTTTTTTTAAATTAAATTGGTTATGAATTGGCTTAACGGCAGATATAAATAAATAAGGTCACGAATGACAAAAAAAACAAGATCTTTTAAGGAGTGTCTGTTTTCTTTTCATTAAATTTAAAAATACTTTTAGAAAATATTTTTAAAACTCAAGGTAAATTAGTTACTCTTTTTATTTTTAATATTTTCAAAAATTATAACGCTCTTTTAAATAGGTAGGTACCTATTTTTATCATTCAGAAAATATAACTCCAGTGAAGGTGTCTAATGCTGATACTAAAACTTATTTCTTTCTACTTACTGATAGTAGAAGATAAACAAATAGGATATATTTTAATTTTTCGCAATAATTTTTAAAGAAAAAATCTTTTCGATTTCCTGAAAACAAAAAAACTTGCGTAACAAATTGACAGTGTGAATTTTATTGGAAAAACATATGGAGTTAATTCCAATAATTAAGTCTCTTGTGCAATTTTTTAAGTCTATAATATAGACTCTATATCAAGTACAAAGGAAGCGGAATAATATTACAATAATTACGAAAGATTGAAATAGTAAAAGTAAATTTTGTTTCACGAATTATGCGATTTTGATATTTTTTATGTTCTTTAAATAAATTTTTAATACTTCATTGCTTTTGCGGAAATTTGATACTTACAATTACCTATCTAGCTTTCGAGCAGGAAGGCAGCAAGTGATGTGGTAAAAAATAATTTTACTTTTTGAAGGGAAACCACTTTACACTGAGTGCAAAGGTATCGAGAGAAGGTCATTTAAAAAAAATATCCGTATTATTTTCTAAGAAATTAAAAATAAGTACTCTACACAATTTATACCTACTAGAGAATATCAATTATATGAATAATTAGGTACAAGTCGATACATTCTAATTCAAATCTAAATACCTATTCTGCCAGTTTTTTTTACAAACGATTTGTAAAAATTAGGAGTAGGTATTTTGTACAATTTTGTACCGGCACAGATTAGTTAATAGTTACTCCATAACTACCAGTCCATAAGACACAAAAACTTAGATAATCAACACAATTAATATATGTATAATGTTTGCACCCTTTCACTGACCTACCTTGAACCTACTATACATATTTGATCCTGTGGCGGGATTCGAACCCGCGTCCATTGCCTATCGTTATAAATTATAAAATTACTGTCCTGGCAAACTTTGTTCTGCCTTACTCTTATTAGTTAGGGTTATCAAAAATAGATATTTTTCGATTCTCAGGCTTACCGTTTCGGAGGAGTCTAATTACAAACGAGAATTTTATATATAAGTATATCTAATGCTATAAGTATGTATCTAATGTTATAAAAAATAAACACTTACCGATTCATTAATTTGTCTTCTAAGTCTATATTGTGTGGGTATGCAGAATCCATGTGCCAACAGCGTCAGGGTGAAGAACAAACATACAAAGTGCCTCGCCATTTTGTCACTAAGAACTAAATAATATTCACATAAATAATCTACTTATATACACTTTCTTAATGAGGGATATCAGGGAATGACACATATTGGTCGTTTGTTAATAACATGATTTTATTAAATTACGTAAGTTGGATTAAGCCGATCTACGTACAGGACTAATTATTATTAATCACCTAGTAAAAAACAAAAAAGACCTATTTAATAATGAGTTTTTTTTTTAAATGTTTGTCGCACTTTATACGTATTACCTCTAATATTAATAAATACTACTTTAATTTAATATATTTCGACAATGTTCTATTATTTTCTTCAATGTGTTAAATAGATAGATTTGTTATATTCTCGATTCTGAGTGGTATCGATGGCGGTTAGAATATTATGTCTTGTAAATAACCAAGTACGAACTAATTTATGTGTAAGTGATGTATACAGGGTGGTTCATAATATTTCTTTTACAATTTTCTTTCCTATAGATAAAAAACTACTTTGAATAAGTTATCATACCTACATTATAACAGGGGAATAATGCATAAAATATAAATGTAAAATTAAAACATGAAGAAAATAACGTTGCTTGCGGAAAAAGAGCCTAAGTACATTGTAGAGTCTACATGCATGTTTCTATCACTTTGATATTCAAAATAATTTTAACTAAAAACATTTGACATTAATTTTGTTTATTTTAATAATTACATAATATAATCTAATTGGCTCCCGACATTCGGACATCGGTTTATTATTTTTCCTAGTTGGTTACTAGTTACTACCTATAGTCACAGATTAGAGAATAGTTTGCTATAGTCTATACCAAGCTCTATGATAAAGAATATAACCATAACCTTATATTCAACTGTCCATATCTCCAGGGCATAATAAAAAAAGCAATAAAAACAAATTTCGACCACAAATTGGCCTGTATACAAGGGCGTGTTAGTACCTACCTACCTACGAAATCGTCGCGGTTTGCGACACGACTTGTCGGACCGATGTCTTGTATCCGGCCAATTATGTACACAATAATACTTCCTCAGTGGTTTATTATGTAATTTTGGCGGATATTTTGTTAATATGTACTTTCATTTAAAAACCAAAATGATGAGCAGTCAATGTCAAAGCAAATTTTGTATAAAGTATGAATTTGTTACAAAGCTAGCACTTCTGAGATTATACAAATAAGAATTCTAGTTCAAGAGTCAGTGATACAGTAAACCTACGACCGTAAATAATTTAAGCAGTAATTTTTGATAAATAAAAAAATTCAGCGATAGAGCTTTCTCTCAAGCCGGCAATAACACAATATCATAATGCAAACTACAAAAGAGATGGTTTACTTATTTCAATGATCGTTAATTAAATTAAAATATTCTAACGAGTAAAACACCATAACTATATCTATGTAAATTACAAGTATCAGGAAGTATAATTCCTACTCAAATTGAAAATTTTGAATATCCAGCTTCCTAAGTAGTAGCATGCTTCTAGTAGCGCTTAAGTTATGGTTATTTATTAATTTTATAAATCAACCCACTTACGTTTATTAAACAAGGCACTTAATTAGCTCCCGAAATTATTGTACGAAATGGTGCACTATATGTTTTGAACTGATTTCATTTCGCATTATAATTTTGCCCAAGGCGGCTGGCCTTACTTCGGTTGTGGAAGGCTCAAGGTTGAACAAGATTAAGTTCAAAATATGACATTATACGTACACGTAATAGCTACAATTACCCTGTTATACGACAATTATTTTTTTAGACTATTATGCATTTAGGGCTAGATGATTCGGCATCACTAGATACCATATTATACAGAGAACTCTTATACTATATATATGACACTAGGTACATAGTATAAAACAAAGTCGCTTTTTCTGTCCCTATGTTTAAATCAAAAGTTTTAAAAAACTACGCAACGGATTTTGATATTTTTTTTTATAGATAGAGTAATTCAATAGGAAGGTTTTTAGTACTTACATAATTTATTAGGTTTTAGATTAAGAATAAATAAAAATATAAAAATAAAAAACTTATAAGTCGAAATTGATAGATATTTTGGTTTTATGGCATTCAAATGCTTTATAAATATAAATTTATAAAGAATCTGGCGGGTCGCGAGTGGCTGAGTTGGTCAGGCATCCGCCCCGGAATAGCGCAAAAGGATGCGGGTTCGAGTCCCGCCTCGTGGTTTTCTAAGTCGTTTGGTAAAAGTTTGGTTTTAGCAAAAAAATTGTGAACGCACTAATCCTGCTGTGGGATCTTAGACTATAGGTACCTAAGTAGTTTTTCAGTTTACAAACTTTCACTTGATAATGTTTGTATAGGTAGATATTATTATTATTACGTATTTTATGTAAGGTTGCTCTATGAAACGAAGTGGTAAAGTTAGCTGAATTAAGTAGACCTTGAAAACCAAAGTCGACAACCTTATGTAGAGTCTACTTCATGTAGAGTTCAAGAAACTCTACATGAACTGAAACTTAAGGTCGCTATAGATGAATTAAGTTAAAAGTTTTGTAAGCATTTTTCTAGAAACACTAAAAAGTAAAAAGGCATACAATTTTTTATACTACTGCATGCAGTGGTATAATAATGGGATAATTTTATACGTAAAGGAAAACCTTGTACCTAATAATCGATAAAGTTCAGAAATAAAACCCAAATCACATATCACAACATTTAATCGTATACAAATTACAATGCTACAAAGCTTCATGCTAATCGGTTTCCAAATTCCAGACGCATCTTTTCTCGGAGAGATGCCTCTAGAACCTTCTAGAACTTGCTTGTTGACTCTCAATCGCGTCAGCTCGTTCTAGAACATTCTAGA
>CAJQZN010016038.1:0-16808 GCA_907164685.1 Colias eurytheme | reverse complement strand
CCCAACACGTTGGCCCAACGCCTTGGCCCCATGTGTACTGCCGCTATGTTTTAAACAAAGCGGGCGAAGCCGCGGGCGGGCGGGCTAGGAAATGTTGTCTGATTAAAATATTAATTACCTCATAATATTTAACTACTATAAATCTTTAAAACAATAGAATTACCTAGTTAATTCCTGTCATATTATTTATAATAATTAAATAACTAAAATTAAATATTCAATGGCCAATAATTTAAATATGTACCAGGATATAAGGAGTTAAATAATGGTTGCTCCTGGTATGATGTCCGAGCCTACTAGATCACTTTGTATTCGGGCTACAGTAATTCATCAGAGCTTTCAGCTTTGCTAGAGAATTATCCTATTCCTACTAATGTTATAAATGCGATGGATGTATGTGTATGTGTGTGTTTGTTACTCTTTCACGTAAATACTACTGAACTGATTAAAATGAAATTTAGCACACATATAGATAGATAGATAGATAATATGAACAATGTACTGTTTGTTGCTATATAATATGTTATAAGTAGTTTATGTGGGTAGTACTTAGCATTATTAGATCTATACGTTTAGTTTTTACTTTTTAGATATAATTATCAGTGAGACGGCAAACAATAAAGTTTCTACTAGTACCTATAATCCTACATAAAGATAGTATTCATACATTCATTCACTGTATTTTTTCAAATTTTCATGCAAAATAAGGACTTTAAATATTTATGACCTGCGGTGGTATAGAAAATAAAATTAGATAATTACAGTATAGGTACTCATATTTCTTTAAAAAAAAACAAGAAATATTACATCGAACTTATTTTTAAATTAGCTGCTCCTGCTGTAATGTGTGTATGTACACACTGTAGCGTGATGATAAATGATAATATATAGCCTTCCTTGATACCCGAAAAAAATTTTCAAATCGGACCAGTAGTTCCCGAGATTAGCGCGTTCAAACAAACAAACAAACTCTTCAGATTTATAATATTAGCGTAGTATATTATTTTTAGTCTATGATATTAGTACAGATAAAACGAATACATTTAAAATACACAATAATCCTAATATAATAATAACCTTCCTTTGTTACGTATTCAAGATATTGATAACTGCAAACGATAATTTTTATAGATAAGTGAAAATTATCTTAACGATTCAGACATTGTTGTCGCGTTGCATATAGGTAGGTAAATTATTATAATATACAGTTATAACGTATACACACTAGCTGCTCCGCGCGGTTTCACCTCCGTGGCTCCACTCCTGTTGGTCGTAGCGTGATGATAATATATAGCCTACTAGCTTTCCGCCCGCAGCTTCGCCCGCGCAGTCAAAGAAAAACCCGCATAGTTCCCGTTCCCGTGGGATTTCCGGGATAAAACCTATCCTATTTCCTGGGATAAAAAGTAGCCTATGTCCTTTCTCAGGTATCAAAATATCTCTATAGTTACCAAATCTCATGCAAATTGGTTCAGTAGTTAAGGCGTGATTGAGTAACAGAACAGACAGACAGAGTTTCGCATTTATAATATTAGTATGGATAACCTTCCTCGATAAATGGGCTATCTAACACCGAAAGAATTTTTCAAATCGGACCAGTAGTTCCCGAGATTAGCGCGTTCAAAGTTCAAACAAACTCTTCAGCTTTATAATATTAGTATAGATATTACATATTAGAATTTTATGACTTTAAAGATTAAATTTTTACATTGAAATTAATATCGTTATCTACTTATGATCTTTAGAATCAAAACAATAATTAATAAATAAAAATACCCTATTGTTTCCTAATTTATTTTTAAAATTATTGCATTGCATTTATCAAACGAGGAAAATTAATTATTTTTAGTATTGGCTGTTTTAAATATCTCAAGGAAAATATGTTTCTGTTCCACAGTTTGTTGTAATAAAACAATAGAATAATACATATAGAAAGAGAATATATAAAAAGAGATAATATTTTCATAATACCCACAAATTAAAGAGTAAGTACTTTTTATAATTCGTAAGTCGTAGCATTTTCTACCTTTCTACATACAATTGTAATTTTTACTGTAAATTCATATTTTAAATAAATTAATTATAGTTAATTTATTCCTATCACATGGAAGAATAAAAAGTACGTCAAAACTTCGATGCCTATTTAATAATAAAAAGAAATTTAAAAAATAAAATACATAAATGTTCCAAATTCAAATAACAACATCCAAATATATCGTAAAAAAACTTACATTCGAACCAGTAGATGCTTATCACACAACTCTTTAAGCTGAGCGAAAAAATCCAAAATTTATAAACAGATTTTACACAGCACTTGAATAATAACGAAATATTATTGTTTAAAACAACATTGTTACGAACGACGCATGCGCGCGCTGCGGACTTAAAGCAGTTTTTAAAAACTTTGCCGACCTATGTCTGATTACGGTGCCGCGCACGTCTGTCTTCAATGGTTGGTTTTTTATATGCTAATTAATTTATGTTATCCGGGTACTAATAGATTCGTAAAATAACTCTTAAAAAATGTTACAATTATTTAAACAACTTCGGACCCATTTTTACCCCCTAGCCAAAAATTATTCGTCGAAGACCACAGATAATGTAATAACACAGAATAATAACTAGTAGCTAGTAATACTATGACGTAGGTATTACACAGGAATGTATAAAAATATATATTGTAAATTGTCAAAAGACGGACTAAGTTAACGAATGAGTTTAATCAGCCATTAAATGTTTTTCAGCTCGTTTCGATAGCTAAATTTTAAAATAATCTAGTTATAAAATGTCGAACACCTATTTTAGTCTTCACATATAAATAAACAGGTTTTATAATTTAATTTTAATTAGAGAATTAAAAAAAAATATTACCTAAGTGGAATTTGGAATACGCAGCCTTGTTTTTTCGTTTCTAATAAATCAAGTAAAAGATGCATTAAATTTAAATATTATGTTGTAACTTAAGGATTTAATTTATCTCATTTCCATTTCCCAACGTTAAAAAAAAGGATTCAATTTATTAATTCGATAAAATGGAAGCTTAAAACCGCCTCATTAAAATATGAAATTAAAAGGTGTTTTTCTTAGTTTTATAATTGAATTATCCACCTTTCCCTTTGGTTGTTTCTAATGTCCAACTTTTAAAAGTGCTTTTGAATAGTCTCCATTTTTAAACTAGGGGGCCCTATAAATATATTTGGACCTAAGTTAAATTCAAATTACATTTTGTTTAACCATCTCATTAAAACATATGAATTATGAATTGTATTCAATTGTGAATTCATCGACGCAATCACGGTTTCTTATCAGTGTTTCGTGTGCTAATATCGCACGTCAATAACTCCAGTTATCAGTTCCAATATAAATTATCACAACAATAATATTTATAACGCTTTATTTTCATTTTAAATTTATTTTCGATTCAGTAGCATTGATTATTATTCTAGGTGTAGGTTTTCCTAGGTTGGGAATCCTTATTCCCAACATAATTATGAACTTTGGAAATGATGACTTAAAAAAGGGCTCTAAAGCATTGAGATACATGTACTAGTACATATTAATTATTAACTCAATGCTCTAAAGTCTATGGGTAATATAATTTTATTAGCGTACTAGCTTACCGCCCGCGGCTGCGCCCGCTTTGTCTAAAACCTAATAAATTATATACTAAAACCTTCCTCTTGAATCACTCGTTCTATTAAAAACGCATCAAAATCCGTTGCGTAGTTTTAAAGATTTAAGCATACATAGTATTACATAGGGACATAGGGACAGAGAAAGCGACTTTGTTTTATAAGTACTATGTAGACTGTAGTGAAGTGATGCTGGGAATGGTGAATTTTATTTTCGCTCTCTCCTAAGCTTAAATTCCCAAGTATAATGCCTCGGGAACACTGTGATGATATTATATTATAATTAACTAGATTTCCGCCAGCGTCTTCGCCCGCGTTTTCAAAGGAAAACCCGCATAGTTCCCGTTCCCGTGGGATTTCCGGGATAAAACCTATCCTATGTGTTAATCCAAGTTACCCTCTATATGTGTGCTAAATTTAATTGTAATCGGTTCAGTAGTTTTTACGTGAAAGAGTAACAAACATCCATACATCCGTACATCCAAACTTCCATACAAACTTTCGCCTTTATAATAGTATTAAGATTAAGATTAACTAATAAACACGCTTAAACTTAAAAATTATTGTCACCTATCCTACATCTATCCATACAAATATACCTAGTAGGTAACAGCGCTTTACATGAATCTAGTAAAAGCCAGTTAGTTAAAACGCTTTGAATTGAGAATGATATGGTTTTTAAAATGATGGTAAAAGAATTTGAATGGGCTGATTTTTCAAACTTATTCGTAGAATAATGTATTAAACTACCATTTATTAAATGTATTCTAATTGCCAGTATTTGACAGTTTACAGGTTGATATTTTAAATTTTAATATTATCGAGTAATACTACGAATAACATTTATACGAATCACACCCAAAATGTGCTTATAAATAAAAAGTTGAATATAAAGTGATGAAAAAAGAGATATTTTCATTGTAACTACATTAATATAGGAGTGGACCAGTTCTTAAATTTCGGGTCAAGTAAAGATTCGTAATAAAGGTCTGTTTTGGCTGTAAGTAAGGTCGACATAAATTCTTGATAGTATTAAACCATTGAGTAATTTCTACATTCATAATTTAAACCTTTCGTTGACTTTGACCTTACTTTGACCCAAATTTGAAGATGAACAAACCCCTTTCTTTACAATTACAACAATACTTTGTTTCATGTTTGCCTTGTGTTTAGATATTATTTAACTAGGATACATTTGCTGTTTGACTAACATATAAATTAATATAAGTACATACATACACATTTTTTTGTGCTGATATGAAAATAAATAAAAAAACTCAAATTGAAATTCAACACTTTTTTCATAAAAACTTTAAAATATGTAGGTAAGCACATATTATATGAAAAGTTGAATTATAGGAATATGTAATTCGTTTTTATGTGGGTTTATATAATTGATATATTCCTTTGTTGTTTTCTTATATAATTTGTATAGTTAATTTATAAAGTATATACCTATAAATTGGTAGGGTTTAGTATTCAATATTATTTATTCAATTCATATTCAGTATAAAATCCATCATAAATTATAAATAATATTATTATTATTTAAATCCGCTTGTACCTAACTTAACCCATGAAAATTGAAAACCAAATCTAATATCAAATATTTTTATTAATATTTCATTTTTTTTATTACGAAATTGTATTCATAGTTATAAACATTTATAAATGACCGATACTATAATGATAGACGTGTTATGTTGTGTAACATTCTATAATATCAGCGTTGTAGAGGCCACTGCCTTGACTCGAACCGTAACTACTGAGAACGTCTGCTTGCCTGGTATCCGACAACGCTTTGTGACTTATATGCTTCTCTAATCCAAATCCAAATCCAGCCCAACAGCTGGTTTGGTTATTCAGTTAGGTAAGGGACGGCGATACTTCGGTCGCATGAACTTGTTACCGTTCATAGTATCCTAGTTCACTACGGAATTGAAGTTTCTAATACTTCCATGGAATTTATCGCATGAATAAATGTGGACGGATAGACGGTGCAGGTTCCATTGGGGACCAAAATAAATAGGTATGTACTGTTACATGAAAAACCATGAAACCTCTATAGGTTATTAACTATAGGAAACATTAAAAAAAAATTGAGAATAAATAAGATTTTTTTTTAATTCATGAAATACTAAATGACTATCCAACATGATAATATTAATACTAGTATAAGTATTATAATATTATCTGTGATATTACTAAGTAGCATAATAAAATAACAGTACAATTATTGAATTGTAATATAGGTACCTCTGTGGAGTGTGGTTACACGTTTGAACTCAGTGGTCTGTGACTCATTATAGTGTACCATAAATAAATCATTGCTCATAGTCTTTGTCTCATTGTGTATTATTATAATATCGTTATATACACTATAGTCTATGTACATTAATTTCTTCATAACAACAACACTAGCAGTCAACATCAATACGAGTTTTATGCGAAAAAAATTGTAGCTACGTAGGTACCTAATATGTATTCAAAATAGCAAGTGAAAAATTGCTTCTTAGATTTTAGATGCCTTTTAAAGTGTTACTTGGAAGTAGAATATGTACTTAATTATTCAGACATTATTAAGTAACATTTAACTTTTACATTCTTTAGTTAGCAGGAATTAGGATTGCTAAAAATTTCCAGTTATGCATCGTGGCGCAAAATTGTTTTGCAAATTGCTTAGAATTGAGCTTTTCTTGTTATGTTTTCATGGAAAGTTGTTGAAGTTATGGATACATATAACATTTTTATTTTAAACTAGCGGTCCGCCCCGGCTTCGCCCGTGGTACATAATATTTACGTTTCCTCTACATAAGAACCATCCTCGTACTTCAAGGAATATAATAAAAAAAGAATTATCGAAATCGGTTCAGCCGTTCTCGAGTTATGCGCTTACCAACATTTTGCGATTCATTTTTAAATATAAGATTATCTTACATTTTTAAGTCATTTTGTACCTACTCAAAATTATTAATTAAAATCGGAGCCGTGATAGGCTACAATAGAAAATTTAAGAAAATATAGAGACTTACTAAGAAAAAAAAATAAACAATATGATCAATATGTATACTGACAATGATTACTAACTTTAATTTTTAATGGTTCCATGTAACTATGTACTAGATACCTTTTAACTAATTTAAGCTTCTAAAAAGATGTATCATAAAAATAAACATAGAGCGGAAATCTTCAAAGATATAACCATATTAATAGTGTAGCATAATTTTTTATAGCCCACACTAAAATTTACATTTTTAGTGCATCGATGTTTTTATGCACTTATTGACCTTTTGCTTGCATAATAAGAAACTACTTTAAACAATGTAATGATAAATTATCGAAAATGTCAAAGCTATTTTTAATTTATATTTACTAACCGACCCACGCATCTTCGTCATAATATATATTTTTCAATTCGAACTAGTCGTTGAGATGAGCAGTTTCAACCAAACCAACAATGACATTTTATTATTAGTATTAATTAGTAAATATCTATACTTCTAATTAATCAATTATCTATAATTCTAATTATTCCGCTCAGGGCCGAGGAAGGTGGAGAGTTCTCGTCTCGGAGGCCAAGACCCACTTTGGGGTTTTAGCGCCACAGGAGTAAGTAAGTAATTACTTACTTACTCCTGTGTTGAATTGAGGATATTGTTATGTTTATCCACCACAATATTTTAAATTTAAAATAAATAATATTATTTTAAAAATAAGTTTTGAATAAATGGTACGCAATTGTTTCCTGCAAACAATTTGCTACTAGTTGTATTAAGGCGTCATGTGATTTCTTTTTATAATTTTTTTATCATAAAATAGCAACATACGAAGAAAAATCTCACTCCAGTTTTATGAGTGAGATTTTTCTTCGTACTACATATACTATTGAACATTCATTAATAGAACGCAAAAGAGTAATGTTTCATTAAAATTAAAATAACTTTTAATATTATGAAGTAGCAGAAGGAACAAAATTGCGATTTTATTAAATACTAACTGTGCCCTGCGATTTTACCCGCATAGCTCCGCTCCTAGTGATATATTAAAATTTAAAGCCTATATGTTGACCCGTTAGTATTCATGCAAAATTTGAAGTAAATCCATGCAGTTCTAGACAAATAGACAAAAAAAATCTAAAAACTATCTATACTTTAGTTTAGCAAGGAAATTCAAACAGACAAATAGCCAAAAAATCTAAAAACTATATTTTTAGCTTCGATGTCGAATGTAGATCGGCGGCGTTCAACGATTCTTTAAAAAAATGTACAGTTTTTACTTTTATTATGATTTTATTACAAGACTTAGGTATAGATGAAATTCATGTGATACTTTTCACATGGGTTTATTTTTTATTGATTGCACCTAACAAAGCTCAATCCTATTAAATGTGCAGTTTATAATTAAACTGATCGATATGGATATGTATGCAATACGTCAAAAACAAGGTTGTATTATCCAATTTTGTGATTGTTACAATAATTATTATTGATTGCGTTACGATACGATACAGCAACTACAGCTACGCTTTCACAGAGCATTTGTGAAAAAACCGTCTTTGATACATGCGTATCTATTATTTTATAAAAAAACATAAAACTTTTTATAACTTATAATTTTTTCAAGTCAAGCTTTGTAAGGTAACTGTGAATAGTTCTGAAAGTAAATTTCTTTCATAAAAGTGGTAATTAATGAAAATAATTTATTTGTTTGTTAGTTTTTAAGTTATGTTGTGAAACATTTACGTAAACAGTGGTACTAGGAGAATTGATTTGAAAGGAGATACAGATTAAGGGCCAATAAGGAATCACAATAAAGCAGTCTGTGTTGGATTTTGAACTACTTCGTGACTCCGGACTGGTTCAAGAGGTATGTAACAAAGTCTATCTCTAAAACTAAATAATATTATAATTTTACTGTAGAAAAAAATTATGTTGGAAATGAATTCAATCAATTAACAGTTTTATTAGTAAATTGTGTTAATGTAATTCGTTTCGTTTATTGGCACAGAAATTCTTGAAAATATTTAGAATTAATTTATATTACGTATGTATTAAAATATGATGATTGGATTAGTCCAATCATGCATTAGTGCAATAAATAAAAGCCTCCTTACTATCCATAGTACAGTAACTATGCTACTACGTAAGACGTTCCGTGAAATCGCATTCCGAGCCGAACTGGATCGCCACATTGTTCCCGAGTGCGAGGACCAGGCCCGCATACTGTGTGGAGAGGATCCAGACAATCGGACAAATGCGATCAAGGAACTGAGGGACATGATACTTGGTATGTAGTGGTTCTTTGTAGTTATACGAACCTAGTACAAGTGACATTTTAAGGTCTTTTGCATATTTCGTTTGCCTTGGTGCCTGGTGGGTTGAAAAAATAATAATTAGATAAAAATTATGTACCTACTGTAATATAATTTAAATTTTAAACAAACTCTGGGAATATCAAAAATTGAATCACTTTCTCAAAGTTGATTACATTGTTTTGATCAATAGAAGAAATCGACCACCGAATTGTATAGGAAAGTGTTAATAGGAAGACATTTTTTTCAGTTAGTCAATCTTTTTATCACATCATTCTTAAATAATGTGTTAACTCCCAATTAGGTTGACAGATATTGATCAACATTAAATTCGATTATTTAATTATTAAAAGTTTATTGATTGAAATCATTCAGTTAGAATTATCATTTTGCAGTTCATAAAGATGAACGTAACACAAACATTTGATGACCACATTGAACATGTTAAAAGCTAATGTGATGATTTTAATTCTATTGTCCTGTCATACTCCAAAGCCATAAGAACAAGCTTTTGTAATTCAAAGACAAGTCATATTCTATATGTATTTATTACAGACAGAGGGGAATGTAACCCGCCTCGGTTGGACGATGCGTTCTTATTGAAATTTTTACGTGCCCGTCGTAGTATTCCCGCTCGGGCTCATCGCTTGGTACGTTATGTTCTCCTAGTACATTGTAACTTTCGTTGTGTAATAATAGTGTAAGTACAGAACAGCATTACAACAACATACATACATACTTTACACGGCCTTTGTATGTAAGATGTAATTTCATGAGTAGAATGAGTAAACAGATTTGTTGTTTTTGCAGAAATTGATTTTGTATGGTAACTCTATTTTACTGAATAGCTTGTTACAACTTACTTTGTAATGCGCAAATTAATTGTGTGTGTTTAATTAACTGTCCACAGTTGGTGCGTTACTGCAGATTTCGAGATCAAAACCCGAAATTATGGAAAGACGTATATTGGTACGGCCTTGCTCGTCTTGGGCATATCTTCGAAGGCGTGTTGTATGACAGGCCTGATGTTGGTCGACTTATCATTGGGAGACTTGGTAATTAATATTTAATAGATTGAATTTTACTATTCTAAAGTTACAATTATCAAATTTTATCATCACAAAATCTATCTACAGTAGGTCAGTAGAACAAAAACAAATAGGTTGCATCAAATGTCTATAATTTCCCTTTATTTAATTTTTGCATATATCGGCTGCTGTTATCCAGGCCTCTCAAGCGTAGTTCTAATTTAAAGGCTTGTCAGGTCATTTTCCCCTGACTAAATAGCCTACTTCACTTTTACTTTTATGTAATATGAAATTCTATTAATCGGGGCTAGAAAACCTACGTTCTAAACCTGAACTCACCAAAATGAGAAATAAAAATTGAACCCAATCTGTTTTGATGAAAAATATTAACCAGCCATTATTTTATTTTATTATTAATTGTATAATTTGACCCGAATTTTTTTTTAACATTCTCAACATTGAGATCTCAATTTGCATTAGTTTAAAATCAAAGATAATAAATTTTAAACACATGAAACAGCTGTGAGGGCAAGGGCGCACGAAGACGCATAATTCCTAACAATTATGTAGGTAATTTAGTGCATTTATATAGTCAATGCCCTAAACCTTAACATAAAAGATTAATCGTGTGAATCATGAAACGTTTTTTTGGATAGCAAGTTTGGAAAAAGATCACCTTACGTGGACTGTTAATATTTCTAAACAGGAAATCTCTGTGATTAGTTACTAATCATTTCTATTAATAACTTTTAAATACTTACGCTATTTTTGTTCTCTTACTTATTTAACAGTGTTCTCTTCGACTCCCAATTTATTCATATCGTTATTTTCAAATTACAATGCAGAATTCAAATTTTCATCATAGCAAGACGTGCCTATGTGATACCACAGACTAATAATAATATACTACGTATACAAGTGATACTATGAAAAGTGCTCTGCTGAGTACTGACCATGCAACATCTACTCTATATATTTTATTCATTTCGCTCCTATTATTATCTACTGATATGATGTTACAATAAGCCTATAGTTTTTAAGTTGTTAATGAAATTATCTCTTTCAAATAACAATATCATCGAACATTGACATCCTTCAGAAATAACAAAATCATGTTCTAATATATCAGGTGAATGGGACCCGGACATCATAACAGCCGAAGAGTTGATGAGCGGTATGCTTCTTCTCCTTGAAGTGGGCATCATGCAGCCGAAACTGCAGGTGCTTGGTGGGATCGCCTTGCTGGACTGTGAGGGGATGACACTGTACCACATGAGGCAGCTCACTCCCACTGTGGCAATACAGGCTATGAATGTTATGGGGGTAAAGTCATTTATAATATTATTTAGTTCTGTTCTGTTATGACATAATAACACGCAACAAGATTTCGCTAAAATGAAGCTTAAAATAACGTCGTCAATAAAAACTAGTGGCGAAAAGGAATATGGAAATAAATCAAAAATGCTTAAATAATGTTTATTTTTCCAACCCAATTTCAAGTTTTTTTTAACCCAACTTTCCCGTTCTTTCCATTTTTCATTCACGTTATCGCGCAAGTTTCGATGTTAAGTTTTCAACTACTATTTCAGCACTTGAGCTTCTATTTTCGCGAATACATTCTACTTTATTTTTACTACATTGCTAACGTAAAACGTTTATATTTCTCAGTACTCCTTCCCTCTACACCAACGTGGCGTGCATGTCATCAATTGTTCTAGAATCATCGAGAAGCTTTTTTACTTATTCAAACGGTTAGCTCCAGTCGATGATATCTGGAAAAATGTCTACTTCCACGGATATGACAACAGTTCCTTGCACCGGTAAGTTAGTCCGCAAACTTTTACTGCGCCTCACAAAAAATATTACCAACATTCTTTAAACGCGTTTACGTTTTAAAATAAATAAAGGCGTTAAAAAATAACAATTTATAGTTGATTTGTGAAAAAACTAATAATTTTATTGTATTATCAATACGAGTTTAGTTTCAATCTAATCTTTTTATGTGAGGATAATTATTATCACTATCCTTGCTCAGATATATTGCTGGTTTAGTAAATATATAAGAAAACGATACATTAAAATTAATTCCAGGTACATAGATCCTGAATGTCTACCAGTACGGTACGGCGGCTTCAGAGAGGCTGTATCGCTGGGAGAATGGTTAACAGCCATCAGGCAATACATATAAGGACGAAGAGTTTGACAAGGACATGAGTAGCATAGGTTATGCAGTGTGACCTTTCATTACCACTAAATAATATAAGTTTGTTTACACGCAGAATTATTTTAGCAACAGTGGGTGTACCGTAGCAATCTGTAAATATTGAAAATATACTTACTGTGTTTTGCTAGAAATATTTTACTTACTTGTTTCCAATTTATCAAATTTATCCACTATATTTTTTTAGATGGTGGTTCATAGATGTTTGACTTTATTAAGCAATGTTTTTGTACCCTTCATGGTTGTCTTGTATAATGATAACGTATAAAACTTAAGTGTAGTATTAGTTACTTGTAAAATAAACGTAACCAAATAAATTTTGTTGTTTGTATTCACGATGTGTGCACGATATTGAAGGGAAGTGTTTTTCTATACCAATTTTAAGTCGGTTATGTTAGTATGTTTGTTTAACCGAGGCCCGAGCTATATTCACAAATACGATATGAAAATATATTTTTAACTATCCTTTACCCGATCGATGCCATTCTAGCTTACTTACTTTTTATAAACCTGCCCTTTAATGCCAGCAGGATCATTAAGTATTAGCAGGCTAAATATCAAATTTATTTATAGAACTTCAATAAAATAAAAAGGATAAAACCAGGAGCGAGCAGTAGCGCTTTGAATCCGTCGTAATAAACAGAATATTAAACTAGGTACCAGTCTGAAATCTGACTTATACTAATATTCAAAATTCTATAGTTTATATAGCTAGGCTGTTTTAGGTTTGGTACCTACTCATATAAATGGAATTTCCATTTATTTCTCAAGTGTGCATAATGAAGGCCAATAATTTGTTAATTTATAGATAATATGTGTGCGATGTAAAATTCGTTTGCTCAAAATATCTATTAGGTACCTACGTATTTTTAAGACGTTTTTCACTGCATTCTTTTTAGTAGTTGCAGTAGTTTTTCATCCCGATGATATTTTTGTGTCGTGAAATCGAATTGTTATGAAATCTGTAATTGAAGTGGGTGCTTCTATATGTTTCTTACAATCCGTTGAACTGACTTGCCTTTCTCAACCATAAAAAGTTATTGCTTTGATACACAAGATAGTAAATTCTTGTTTCCAATAATTTAAATGTCGTGCACGCAGTTTCCGTGTTTTATTATAACATTCTAACGTTTTATCTTATACATAACATATTAACTAGGTATCCACGCGGTTTCACCCGCATTGCTCTGCCCTATATTATAATCTTCCTTGATAAATGGGCTGCCTAACGCTGAAATATTTTTTTTTTTCTTAATCGGACCCCTACCTGGATTGGGTATGAGATAAGCGCGTTCTAACAAACATTCAAACAAATTGTTCAGCTTTATACTATGTAAATTTCCAATGTCACTCATGGTTTTCTACGCAGTTATTATATCTGCTTAGATTGTTCTGGAACCAAGACTGGTCCATGGTAAAAATTCTGTGTGTGCGAAAACAAGCATGTGTAGACTATCGAAGCAAACGTGTTTTGCTTGAATACATAATATTTTTGTTTGCATATAGGTGTTTTATTCAGGGCTTGCAGTGTTAAGAAAATCTATGAATAACTTTGGAAATAATATTTAGAAAAACTTGCAGTGTTTTAGAAAAACGTTGAATAATGAACAAAAAAATATTTGTAGGAAACTATCATAATTTGTAGCTACTCATGATGATAAATAATACTTTTTGTCATCTTGAAACCGTAGTTAAATCATAAAAAATAATGTAAGAAAAATAAAACAATAGTTAAATTAAAATCCTACAAAAAGTGTGACTAATTGTATATTCGCACATATTTTTTCCAAAAAATTCGCAGCTATTTTGTAATATTAGATACGTAAAACTGATCTGCGTGACTGAATTCATTTTCATAACTTTACAACTACATTGTTAGGTACTATTTAAGTTTGTAAGAGTTTTTATGTAACTTTAAGTTATAATAATAATTTTCGATCTATGAACTTCAATTCCAAGTTTGCCTCTTGGTATTATTTTTAGCATGTTGATTAATTTATATAAGTTAGTAATGTACCTATACTACCCTTTTTACATGGTTAATTTCTTTTTTTTAATTAAAAAAGGTTTTTTGATTTGCATATAATTTGAGGGAAATGCGTTGCTTAAATGCACTTAAAAGTCTACCTTTTTAACCCTGGTCTTAAGATGCATCTTAACGCTATTTATGAGATGTTCACAAAACCAATATATCGTTGAATAAATCAGAAATATCATTGTTTGAATAAGTAACAGCGCCCACTAGAACTGCAGTTAAATGGTTTTCCACAATGTTCTTTACATCTATACTAATATTATAAAGCTGAAGAGTTTGTTTGTTTGAACGCGATAATCTCAGGAACTACTGGTTCGATTTGAAAAATTCGTTCGGTGTTAGATAGCCCATTTATCGAGGACGGCTATAGGCTATATAATATTATCACGCCAAGACCAACAGGAGCGGAGCAATGCGGGTGAAACCGCAGGTCACAGCTAGTAGGCCGTCTATAATACTCTATACCACAGACATGTATCTTTATACTCTATGATACTGAGTAAATCGATGGTTCGTTAGCACGTTTGTGTGAAGTGTTATTTTCTTTTGTATAGCTAATGGGTATTTAGTAGGTTCAATGTCCGTGCTTTGACTCCAAATTAGAAAGTACTCAGATAGGTTCAAATGACCGATATTAATAATTAAGTGCCAAACCAAAATTTCCTTGTTAAAATCCTATAGAGAGATGTATATTCTTATTAGGATCAAATAAATATTGCCTACTTAGAAATCGCTCTTGATATTTAATGTTTATTTTATACTTTATAGGTAGCTGGTTATCTGCTTAAACTAATTATAGGATCCGGTTTCTCTACGAATCGAGAAGCTCTGTTGTTTTTGCGAACGTTTATAAATAGGTACTTACTTTTAAACCCTATCCATACGCTAGAAAACTTACTGGTTATCTTACTGTGTACAAAAAATACATCCGAAGCAAATACGCATAAATGTTTTGTTTTGTTTCTTGCGTCGCTTCGAGATAACGCATTCGTCTCGCGACTATCGGAGAAGTGAACGTGTTTTTAATTCCAATTTCAAATACCTCTTTTAATGAAACTGGTGCTTTATAAAAAATAAAACTCTGTATTATCTGTGGTTTGACAGTTTGAGGTGACAGTGTTTTTGGCGGTAAAGGAGAATCTTATAATGTAATTGGAGCTATATACAAAGGTATGTTAAATCGTGTTTAGTCAACATTCGGTTCATTGTAACTCGTGTGAATGACTCCGATGCGATACTATCACTTGTGTATAATACAACCGGCTTTTATAGGAACGTACTCATTGTAACAAGGTATAAATTAAACCAGGCTATATACAGTTTTGTTGTTGACTTTATTGTTAGAAATAAGATGGGAATAGCTCAAGGTAACATAATACGTATTATGTTTATTTTTCAAAGGCATTTATTCAATTTATTAGGTTACTGTTGTATATATTGTGTTGCAGTATATTTTAATAGATCTGGACATATTATTGAACTCTTTGATTTTTTTATTTCCTTTATCGACAGTAAATGTATATTTTGGAAACAGAATGGGTACTTGCCTTATATTCTAAGTAATGTATGTACTCTGCCTATCACTAATAACGGTATATTTGTACAAAAATATTGTGAATGTTAAAGAAAAACAGAAGTAGAGCAATAGCGTTTTATTTTATACGTTGTCGCACCAGATAAAGTTGTCGGTTATATCATTTAATTATAGAGTGAGATTGAGTAGTATAGTGGGTAATTTACATAGATTCCCTTACGTAATATTATAATATACTTACTCTAGTTTTTGACCATCTATTTTACCCGTATATAAATATATTATTGACTATATTTCCGACTTCGTTAACGTGGAGTTTGTTTCATAAAGTTTGTGGAGGAAAAACGGTTTTGAAATATTATCAATTTGGGTCGATGATCAGATCAGAAATTCAAGTGTCTGTAATCTATATAAGTAATTAAAGGTTAAGGTTTTTGTTATTTGCAAGTTGTAACAATATAATCATGGAAATACGATGTTTATTTTATTTCATACCTACTCTACTAAACCTCATTTTTCCGTAAAGTGCTCTTTCTTCTTACTTTTTATGTCTGACATACAATTTTTAACCAATTTTTAAAAACATACCAACTGACAGAATTCAAATGTACTCGCTGCTGCATTTTTAGTGTTATTTTTATGTCGTCTATCTTTTCAATTGTTATGAATACGCAATATAAGATATGAACTTTCTTTTTCTAATATGTCACTTACATTCACTCATTGATCATAGATTTTACCGATTATTTTAACTCAATAAATTGTTGGCCGTGTGAAAGTTTAAAAAAATCCAATATTTCGTTACACGAATGCTCTACTTTCCAAATTATTTTCTTTAGTTGTCTGATATAATTTAAAATCGCGATTCAGTCATGCAGACAAGGCTAGGTCAAACTTAAACTTAAATTGAACAATGAATATAAAAAATGCCTGATACAATACCTGATTGTACTCTGATACATGTCTGATACGCTGATATAGTAAATTACTAAATTAGGAGTAAAAAAAACCGGCCAAGTGCGAGTCGGGCTCGCGCACAAAGGGTTC
>CAJQZN010016037.1:0-26944 GCA_907164685.1 Colias eurytheme | reverse complement strand
GATTTAAGCATACATAGGGATATAAGGACAAAGTATCGACTTGTTTACTATGTAGTGATGATGATGATTATGCTAAGCTGTGTAAGAGTTCAGATGAAGGTACGTTTGTCTCATAATAGATCGATAATATCTAAAAAGTAACGACTGAATTAAAGAATCATAGAGATATTAAACAGAAATAGATTCAGCTCCAGGAATAAAATATATAAATTCAAAGCAATTCAGAAACGTTCAAAATTTAGTTTAGATTTTATTTCAAATTTATTGCCGTATATTTCGATCGGTCGATGTTTATGATACAACAAGCTTTATAGTCGATAAATAACAAAACCATCAACTTTCAATTTTAGTTCGGTTCGCGTATTTTTGTGCGAAATCTATATTAAAAAATAGTTGAGTTAATTCAAAAGCAAATAGCAACCTACATTCCGGTATTGTGTTTAGAACAATTCTCGTTTTTGAATGATTCCTTTTATTTTTATGAGTGTATTCACGACAGTAAAGATTTCTGTAGCATTAAAGAGATGTTTCAAAGACTGTAGAATCATTAGTATGTTATATAAGAAAGTACATTGTTCGTCTGTCCGTTTTTCTGTTTATGATAGACTCAAAACTGCTTCACTTATTTTATTTCTGTTTTCACCATTGGATAGCGATTTGTTAAATTTTTAGATAATGTACGTGAGAAGATGCGGGTGCTATTTAAGTATAATGAAATTAAATAATTTTCCTTCTTATTTTTCACTCTTGTGTTCTTTTAGGACGTGCAAGTTTTTAATTTTGCTAAAAACCAGAGCCAAATAGAAGTAGTTGGAGCGGAACAAGAAATATATTGTAGTATCCGTTAGTCGGTGACAGAATTGTAAAGTGAGCATTGTTACGTAAATTGTTGAACATTTTCCGATACGGTTACGGTCGTGATTTGGTGCGAGATGCATAGTATTTTATTCTAAATAACGCTTGTTACTATTTCGATGAAAAATGTTCGAGATTTCTCCCTTTATTCTCGTAATGGTTCGGACTTCAAATCCGCTTTACTACTATCACGGTAGAGTTTTGTCATTATTTTGCAAAAATGGCATGCCATATTTGTAAAAAAGTACATAAAAAATGATTATTGAAGTTCCTTCTGCGTTTATATTTGTAAAAATAGGTATATTAAAATATGAATATGCTAACATTCGCTATACCGAATAATTGTTACAACGTATTTTTGTTTGCAGTAGAGTCAAGAAACTTGCTGAGTACTTTAAAAATCATGCTACCTAGAATCTCAATTATTTAAACCAGAATCTCTTTCGTTCAACGCATCTTATACACAGCCCTAACCTAAGATAGAGTAAAAAAATAAAAATAGAAAACCTTCCTTTTCCCAGACCGCATCCAAGCAACCCAAAGCATTAGACCACAATATTCCCCAACAAATAGTGCATTATCTAGCCAGTCGATTACGTGGCCAGTCAGATAAATTCGCCCCATTATTCTGCCAAAAGGACATTTGTTCTGAGGAGATTATACGCGCGTCTTGTCACGTACATGCCTTGCCCGGTGCCCGATTCCGTCCGGAAACATGTTACGAGGGGCTAAAAGTATTATTTCACACATGAAGAGGAATCTATAAGCCGAATGTCCATTTGAGGCAGTATTTGGGTCGTGTGCGGCATTTAAGTCTCTCTTTATGTCTTAAAACATTTCGTTTGAAGATCGATTTCGACTGATGTATTGTAATAGCGCGGTGTAGTGTGTACTTATGTAGGGTACATATAAAAGTGTAGTTGATCCATTTTTCCATTATATCCACTTTACGTAGACTTCAAAAACTAATAGATCAACAGAATCAGAGTTAAAATTGTTTTACAACGTAATACCGAACTATCAGTATTATATTAAATTAAATAAAATCAATATAAGAAGTGAGAATAGTTCTAACTTCCTTCATTCATCCAACCTTTCATCATTCGTAGAAATATTATAAATGTCTTTATTAATCTGCTTATCTTCTTGAATTATGTTTTAATTGAAAACTCAACTTATTGCAATTCTCAGAAATCTTATTTATAAAAAGCTCTAATAAAATTTATTCTTAAATAGACTCACGGGTATTCTGTACATGATATTGAAAGCAAAAGTTGAAATGGGAAGAATTTTCTGGAAAGGCGTTAATTACATCAAGTTTTATTTCTGAAAATTTCATACAAACTTGAATACTCTCTAAATCACCCCTTCTGAAGTATTTGAATTTGTTTCTTCTCAACAGATGGAAGATACTTTAAAAAGGGAATGTCAAAAGTTTTGTGATCCCTACATTTAGGCTTCGCGATACGGACTGACTTTTTAAATAATAAATCATAGTCCATTATGATTAATATCCTTTTTTTGTATCGAGTCGTAGATTTATCAATACTGTTCGAAGTAGCTCCCAGATATTTCTTTTTCTCGCGATAATGTCGATGCTAATAAATATAATTTAGAAATATTTATGTATTGAACGCTAAAGCAAATATTAAGTGCAAATATTTATTTTTTATGTAATATTCTCATTTTTAAGATTTCATTGTGTGTTTTCGAAAGGGTTAGAACCCATTAAAAAGCTTCTTTTGGAAGGAATTATCTGAGTTGGTAGATGTAAATATTATTATAAACCCCAATAAATTAAAGATTATACACATAATATTATAATTGTATCAAAATACTTTGCAACGACAAATAAATAAAATCAAATGCAGGCTTCAATGTCTATTTGCAAAATTTAGGGTTAGGTTAGTTAAACAATCTCCGGATATAAAGGGATTTGCTACAACCGCAAAATTTTGTGCTAATTCATTTACCGGTGAACTTCTGAATCCCCGATTTAGTGGTTACATAACGTTCAGAGAACACAGAAACTACCCACGCAAGTTAATGTGGCTCTAGTAATCCGCCCTTGCAATGTTTCTACGAAAATTAGTTGCCATTTACAATTTAAGTTCTGGACGATATGTGGAGCGTGCAGGGTAATGATAACGGATATTAAACGTTTCCAGTCTGTTTGCTGAATATCTATAAAATATATAATTAACTATAGACATTTAAAAATAAACATTACCCTACAAGCTTCGTAAATTGAATTCTTAAAAATAGAACAAAGACATTTTAGTTTACTATGTTCGTATTCCACTTTATTTCAGCAAATAAATGCCCGCCCACGATGGAAATGGTATAGTAATAAGTAAATAATACTTGAATTTGAAAATAAACACTCTCATCAATTGGAAAAGAAAAAGTACATTAATCAGCAGTGTTTATCTTTCTTAATTATGATGAGGCGAAGGTTTTCCTTTTCTTTCAGACTAATTGGGGCATTATTTTCGAGATTTGTCTACTTACTTACATTTAAGATATTTGTGCTAGTTAAGATATCTTACAAAACTTTTATAATAATAAATAAATTGGGTCAATAATCTAGTGAATAATAATTATCTTCTTATATATAAAAATGAATCGCAAAATGTGTTGGTAAGCGCATAACTCGAGAACGGCTGAACCGATTTCGATAATTCTTTTTTTATTATTTTCCTTGAAGTACGAGGATGGTTCTTATGTAGAGAAAACGTAAATATTATGTACCACGGGCGAAGCCGGGGCGGACCGCTAGTTACTAATAATTCTAATAATGTTTACTTTTTACCCTTAGCTAAATATTTTTCAATCGCAAATAAGATGGCAACAATTGAAACTAATTGAGAAACTACTGCTCTAAGAGAATAATGAACGCTATTGTATTACTGAATATAAATTAACAGTAACAAGGAATTTAAATGAAAATAGTTGTTATTCCTTGAAAGTCACTATTTGTCTTATAAGTATCATAGCTACTTGCCCTATAAAATAATATTAATATGACAATTATTATAATCTGTCTTCAAGAATGTCTCCAGAAAAGTTTATTGTCATGAAAATAGTAGGTATGTTATGAGATTTTGAGATGTTTAGTTAGTTATTAGTTGCGAGCTAGGTGCGGGCAAATATATTCGATATTGAATAGGTTGGCAAATATATTCGATATTGAATAGGTTCTATATAAATTATAGAAGACGTACCTAGCTGAATTTTTTTACCGAAGATCGACAAGCATAAGATTGTATTGACTCTATTTTTCGACAAGCATAAGCTTGTTAGAAAGCATTAGCTATTTTATTGAACTTAGCAAGTAATGTATATTGTCTTAGTTGTCTCGAGCATAAATTATGTATCTAAGTAATGGATATTATACCAAATTCGTATGATTTAAATTAAACACATCCCATTTTATTTATGTCACAAACAGTTCTAGTATTAAATATGTATTGTTGACTGATATAATCTCTAGTCGAGATTTAGAGTTTCTTTTGTTTCTACAATATTATCGTAATTATATAATGTATAACGTTTATTACGTATATCGTAATAACATAAGTAATGTATTTACATTAAATCTTTAAGAAACTCACCCAAGTTATCAGCTCTGTGTAGAGGTATGATAGATATCCACAGCACAAACCAGAGGCCAGCCTTTTGTGCCATGTTTCACAACACTACAGTACATCTAACATTTCTGACTACACTGACACTATAATGCTGTTTTATTCTATAAGTCCAAATCCGGAGTCACTTTCCACCTGAAACAAAACAAGACTAAGTTAAAAATTTCTTCACAGTACGTATTTTTTATATACTGCATTTATAATTTCGAGAACCTAGGTGTTATAATATAAAAATAAACAATCATAGAAAGCTTTCTTCTGTATCTTTTATCTTTTCTTCTTTATCTCTAAAAATAAAACCTTTTTCTAGATATTAATCTATTATTTATGCGAGGAGGTTAAACTGAGTCTAGTCAGTAGAATCCAATCCTTGTTGTTATTCTTAGAATGTTCTACTTCAGACTTTTTAATTTCAAATCAAACTCTTAATTAATTCTTCAACAAAGATAGAAGTTCCATCTTCATGAATGAATTGAATATTAAATTCTATACAACACAACTTTAAATTAACATGACAAAAGATCAACAGAGTAAACAACACGAAAAACAACTGTGAACAAACTAACATAACTATACAAAGAAATGATGTGATCACGCGGAATTGGCAGCGCGAAAGATATTTCATACTGATTTTTGTGTCTCTATCCTTTCTCACCCTTTCACCAATCTATTCATATTTTACAAGGAACTTATTTATTAATCTTTCCTATGAAATATTAGACATTAAAAACTACAGACTACATACGGTTAGTAATTACACGAAGCCTATAAAATTACGTTCTTCATGTGCATGTACAAATAATCTTGTATTCTTTTCAACTATAGAAAAGTTCATCTGAATTTTATATTTCACAGATAATTAATTAAATTAATTTGATAATACATAGTACACTTGAATTATAATTATCTATTGTTAGATTTAATTATATTACAAGGACGACATACACATTACAATTGTTTCTCGAAGGTCCCAATATTGTAACTGTTTGTCAACACCACAATTATAATTGAATTGCTCTTGTTAATAATATTAATTCGATATAGTTTCAAATTGTTATAGTATGTAATCATAATCTTCATGGTACAATTGTATTCAGACTGTATGGACCCTATAACATTCCTATTAGTGAGTATATAGTGATTATCACACATGAATTCCGCTCTATAATCGATAATAATATGTGGAATAATATTCAGATGTAGGCTCAAAGTAATACCTATATATAGGCATATTATAAATTTCTCAAGTTGATTTCCATTCTAACTAAATATTATGTATTTGTATAAATTATAGTAACTGGGTACTTTTATTATATGTGAATGTATAAATTTATACATAAATATCGTGTTTCATACAGTAAAAAAGAAACAGCCCTCCTAGATTTGTATTAGGACATTCTTTAAACAATTAGTATTATCGACTCTTTCCCAAACAAAGGCAGCTAAAAAGACCTCGAATCGGCACATTAATTGTTTCACAAACCAACGGCAAAAGGATTTACTGTTAAAGAATTGGGAAACTTCGAGAAAACCGCGCCCGTATTGTGTGCGCGTTTTTTAAATTGGCAAAACAAAATACGAACGCCAAATCTTTCAATTTCCACCACGCCTCCTCGTTTTATTTGGGTTTATAGGTTACGGCTTTGTCTTTATTGAATGTTCTCAGCGATTCTTGGATGCAAAGACAAATAACTGTTTACAGAGAAACATAGAATATGAAGATAAAGCGTTGACTGTTCCTTCAAAGGGAAACAACATTGAGTTTAGCGTCTCTGAAAATGTAAAATATCATGAAATATATGTCGTATATTTCATAATATTTATACGTATATTATATTTATTTATATTGCCTCTAAATACACTTATCTAATTATGCTTACACAAAACATTTCATTGAGAACATTGATGCAGAGGCTTAGCTTTGATACAAGTTTGATACCTAAAGAAGATTAACATGTTCATGTTACATAAAGGGTTGAACGCGTTGTTCTGAATTAGGAGCGCAAAGCAAGATATTTTGCATGCTTTTTTAATAATTTTAAGTACGTAAGAGTTGTAGAGACATGTATGTTATTATCCATGAAACATAAGTAAGTTTGAATTAATGGAATTTGATACATTCAAAGCAAGTGAAACCAACACGAATGAATTGGGTACCTATAATATGAATGCAAGTGACACGAAAAGACATAAAACCGCATTAGTTTCATTGCTTCAAGGAAACTGAATGATTGAATGATAGGGGATTTAATGATTGGAAAGAAAAGGGTCTTCCGGGATTTGGGTTTCCAGTTTTCTCACTTACGTCGATCGAATACCACCTTCGGCAAGATGTAGCCAACCTTTTAATTTCAATGTTTAGAAACTATTCATGGTTCAGAAAATTCGATGAATAAATGTTTTTGTTTATTTCACCATTTAATCGTGTCCGTAATAATAATGAATAGACCCGTATAGTTATAATCAAATATTACCGTTTGTATATTATAATGAAAGCTATAACAAAATGGTATGGTGATCAATTTATATGTATAGATATACTCAATTAAAATTTTAAAAGCAAGGGTAAAGAATAACTCTATTTAACGCATATGTAGGCGTTTAAAATCGCACTAATTAGCCTACTTACGGAATTAATGTCGCTACTAACAATTTTAAGCTTACGAGTATAACTAGGAAGAATATCATTTATGTCAAGAGTAAAAAATTATACTATTATTTTATTTCTTATTTTATAGTGAATTATAGTGAAACTTCTTTGGCAAAAATCAAAGATAGCAAAGTCGTTGTCTTACTCCATGACGTGACGGTATTGCTATGACGCGACCGTGAAATTTTACTCTGAACGCGCCAAAAGTAGTTTCACTTCAAAAAGCTTATGCAAATATTAATAAATCTATCACTTTACGTTATGATGATGACGTTTTTCCTCGTGTTAAATTTGCTTACAAAACGTTGTATGTTTTGCCAGATGCTCCTCCTAGATACACATCAATAAACATACATTAACAAATAGACGTCTGACGCAAAAACAGACGGTCATTACAAATGTTTGTAGGAGATAAACAATTTATACACAAACATAAAAGTCTAATCGCAAATTCCCGCTAATTTCCCCGAATTTCTGAAGCGAGATATCAGAACAAACTTTATGAATTACACAGATAACATAATCGTTCAAAACTGAGGTATAATTAAAGCGATGGCCCCAAAAATTAATTGCCCAAAAGGTTTGGCACTAGTGTTGGCCAATTACGTATTCAATTAGATAGGAATTTTATGCTTTCAGACTCAAAACGAGTGGACGGAATTCGAAATGAATCGGTTTTCCGCACGGATCACTAAGGGCCCGATTTCCTATTGTACTCTATTCTTTTACTGACTTAATTCACTATTATTTAGTGGACTTTTGTTACAGTTACAGGTTTAAAACGGTTTTGGCATTAGCTTTGGCTAGTTTATTTTATCCCTATTGGTTGGTACCGTTATAATGGTATATTTATTTTAATCTTTTTGGAACACTAACACGCTGTTGTGCAGTTTAGTTGTAGTGTCGATTTTAACTTAGAATATTTTGTCTCATAATTATTTTATAATTAGCGATGACGTAATATTTTATAACATTTATTTGAATATTTATCACTGTACCTACACAACATTAATTGATACCTATTTTTGCTTTGTTACACTGGGTATTGGTAGAACTATTTTAATATTATGTCTGACTTCACAATACCTTAATTTACGTTAAAAATAAATTTTTCTCATACTACGTAGGTCGTAGAGTTACTTATGTATACTAAAATCAAAGACTAAAATACATAATAACCTCTCTCATTAAATAAAAAATAAAATGTTGTGTGGTTTTATGAAACCACGGTAAAAGTGAAACTTAGGCACAAAATTATCGTATTTGTACGATAATTATCGTACGGTTCGACCGTCACGCGACATGCGCTACACACACCAAAAAGTTTGAGACGATGTAATAAAAGTTTCACTTTAAAACGCTTTTACGTTACACACACATCGAAATAACGGAAAAACGAAAATGCTTAAATCCCTATAAATAAATAAAAAAATGTTATTATACACATTATACTTACAAACATACTTTATTATTTCTAATTTAAAAAACTATTTTTGTTTTAAATAGTATCTAATGAATAGAACTATTCAATTTCGCATTTTCCTAAGTACATACATATTTACACGATTATTATTTTTATCGTGTAGGTACTAGGTACGTTATGATCTACACGATTTTTCGTTTCATGGTCATAATTTATGATCATGAGTAGGTAAACAATTGATCGTCTATCGAGGCTACGTAAGAACTATCAACGCAAAGCGGGTGTCTTGTAATATTAAAATTTCCATGACCATCTCATGATTTTAGGAATATATTTACATCCTCTTTAATATTATATTATGTAGCAACTAGAAAAGCTTTATATTTCTTAATTAAACATTACCTAAGGATTATGGAAGCAATTAAGACCTTACACAAAAGAAGTCTTTACCATATGGAGAGAATTTTATAAGCGTGTTTACGCTGTAGGCGGTTTTATAGTACAAAGAGGCCTTGTAGCAATTTGAACGGATGGTGTCGGTGGAATATAGTTACATCGCTGTATGCGGTTCAGAAACATTGCTTGTTTTAAATGTTCGACTTGTCTTATAACGCGGTTTTGGCCTTACATAACGTTAATCAGTGTCAATTAAGATACAAATATACGCTATAACTTGAATTTATATGAAAGTTATGTTTTCTCTAGCTATGCTGTTAAGCTACTGTATACAGTCGTATATAAAATACAGTCGTGCCGCTGACAAACCGATTTTGATTAGGTATATGTTACTCTACCTACATCATTTCCAAATCTGATCAAAATCTATTCAGTGATTTTCATCCGAAAAAGTACAAACATTCACGCGTTTAAAATAAGAATGATAATACCACATTTAACATTTTGTTCTTAAGTATCAAGTTACAAGTAAGCTCATAAGCTATATAAATTACGTAAAGTGCCTATCTACTTATACAATAACCACAAAATCACAGTCCTAATATATTTAAAACGAGATAATTACTCTTCAAGGAAATGGACCTTAATTTCCTTCCTCAATGAAAACGTGTTTCTTAAAACTCTGAGGGAAAAATGGGTGTAATCATGGCTGCTCGTTGTAGAATTTCTAAGTCACGGTTTTACTTTATGTAATTTGCATTTTGTCGTAGTTACCTTTTGATATTGAGCACGCTACAGGATTTTGTTAAAATAATATTATCTGTGTAAAATTATAAATTCTAAATACAAAATTCGATATTTTACCAACTTAGAGGATAGAGGATTTTTAAAATTAATAATTATTATTTTTCTTAAAGACATTCACAACTATAAAAAATAACATTAATTTGCTTACCCTATAGAACATTTTTCCTCGTATCTAATTAAAAATAGAAGTCAAAGAAACAAGTCACTAGGTTCCTTTTTCTTCAAATATATGGAAAAACACATATAATATCAGTACACGTGGCATGAGATTTATCGTTCTGGGAAATAAAATAATATTGCCGCCAAAACACGCTGTTTTTTCCAACCATAAGCTTTTTTTGCATTTGCTTTTTTAATACAGCCGGAGCGCCGCGTATCAAACCAGCCAGTCGTATCTGTAATTTTTTTATACAATATTCAACCTCTTTTGTTGCGGGTCACGAAGGAATAATATTATCGTTGTTTATTAAAGATGTATTTAATTTAGAATAAGGCTATAATATGTAAGGAATAAAAAGATTTATTTTCTATCAAAAGATTAATGGCATTAAAAATATAAAAATAAAATATGTAATAGACCTGATTATTTGTTTTTTCGTGTTTCTATTCAAATAAAAATAATCTATTTTATGGAATAATCATTTGAATTAACAAATCGCGTGCAAATGCGATAATACTGCGGCGTTTTGATTATAAATAATTACACGAATAAAGTAAAGCAGACTCATTTGTGGAAATGACACAATGGAATAATTTTCTTGACTGTTTAGATTTAGTGCTGCCATATCACAATTGGTAAGGGTGGAATAAAATGTCGTTTTAGTTTTTGAAATGAATAGAAACAAATAGTGTTATACAATTATTGAAATGTTTATCATTTAATTGCTACCTATGTTTTTAATTTTTATTTAATAAAATATGTGATACCTACTGTACCTACTAAGAATTTGTTTATCCCTGTATATTTAAGATTCATAACTGCTTAATACATTGTTAGATTGTTGTTGTTTTACATTGTAGAATGTAGACAATACATGTTTTAGATTGTAGAAATATTTATGTTAAAGATAAAGTTCGTAGCAAAATAAATCATCACTATTAAGAATCAATGAATAATAAAAAGTAACGAAGGACTTTTCTAGCGTCGAAAGTTATAATTTATCAATCTCGAATAGCGGTTCCTTTATTACCACCGCTACTAAATCCCAGATTCACAACAAAAAAACGAATTATAATAACAAGAGAGAAAAGTGACGGATCACTCTATCACGGAGTCAAGGCTATATCCGCAATAATACAGGGTGCTTCTTTATATATTTTAATGTAGGATGATATAACGTATTTTTATGTATTATTATAAAATTTATTTTGGTTGAAAAATTAAAAAGTTAAGTATAAAGTACACAACCAACAACAATCACTTATTTTGACATAATATGTAAAAACAACACTAATTAAAGCTTTTATTAAAAAACATTAATCAGTCATTTGGTGACTACTTTTTTTAAAAACTACACAAAATCTCGAAAACATCTCCAGAAACATCACATACCGCTTATATGCCACCAGAAATCGTATAACAAATATATCTTTAAATAGTTCTGTAAAGCTCTCAACACACGCTTCGTGGAAGCCATCAAGAGCGCAGTAAACTCGAGATTGTGGACACCCTGTATATTTTGGACAAAGTATAGGGGTGGTGAACTACAGAATGATTAATCACTGTTCACCGCCAACAAGCGGAGCGTATTATGTAAATATAGTATTACCATATTACCAAAATTACGAGCGTAGACCCTTGCACATAAATAATAATATAGGACAAATAATGCTCAGCCAAAACACTTTAGACTCAATTAATATTATGTTTGCATTAAAATTTAGTTGGGATATTCGAATAAATGTTTGCTTTACACAATAGTACTTACTATTCGCAAATATTTGCTATGTTCGTAATTACCGGATTAAATGTAGGTATGAAAGTAATATTGGTTAACATTATTAATTAATAAAATATGCTAGTGAGAATTTGTGAGATAATTCCTTCATAAGCTGCGTTTTGAAAACTGTAACGATAAAACAGTGCGTTCTACACAACTACACCAATGCAATGTAAAGTTGAACTTACTATAAACATACTACCTCTTAGTTATAGCCAGTTGTTTATTTATCCTTTTCTATCTGCAATAAAGACGGGACAACAGTTAAGCTTAGCCTACATTTCAGATCCAACTCGATACAGAGTTTAAACCTTTTTCACGCTACGTAGCATATTGTGTTCACGGGCTAGTCTGATTTGCATGCACCGCCTGCTTAGAACGGAGACCTGAACATAAATCTAGGGAAAAATACATGTGAAACGTGATCTAGAAGCTTCGATGAAGTGTGGAACTGAAACCGCTTCAACGTTATTATTATCTTCATAGATTTATTTTTGGAAAGCTTACGAGTTTTGTCCGTTGCAGTTTTTTTTTAATGTTAAGGTTTTTCTCGGATTTACCCCTCGGACATAATATTTAAAGATTCTGTAAGAAAACATTTGTAAAATATTTAATAAACAACAAAGATAATCAATTAGAATTCTTCTTTAAATAATCCTTCAAGAACCGAATCTTAGAATTAATTTAAGAAGAATACTAAATTTTAAATAAATTTGTATTGAAATTATGAATGCACGTGAAAGATGTACATTTTTCGAATTTAATATTCTGATAGAGAATTTTGTATTAGGTTTCAGGCAGAAAATCTTAAAAATTGTTATTAAGTTTTATACAAAATATGAAAACGTTTACGCTACATTTGTTTGCGATATATTTTAAGCGATGGTCTTAAGTGTAGCCTACATGAACGCTAGATGGTATCTGGATTAAAATTATTATCCTTTAATATTTTGATCTATATTAGAATTTCACTCTATATGAATTTGATACAAATCTGAAGAGTAGTTAGAACGTGAATAATGTTTACACATACATATTACTATATAATTGATTTAAATTACTATTAAAAAACATCCATGAATACAAAATATTAACGAAACAAAGGATTTTCAACAACAGATTAATTAATTTTAAACAATATGGACCGCCGCATATCTCCAGAAAGTGAGTGAAACTTCTTCAAGGTTCTTAGCTCATTCTTGTTACAGAAAAAAATTCACAATAAAATTTAACCGATTATATTGTACTTTCAGAAGTCTACAAAACACACTGGTTATTCTTTAGGATTTCATAGGTAGGTACCTAAATCGCTGTAAGACGTTAGTAACCATTCTATTACCTTAAATATTTTTAATGAAAATTTCTGTTATTATAAAGTTTACAATTTTATATTTTTAGAAAGAATTATGAATATTGTATTATTTATAGACTTTTCGTATACATGAGTGGGAAGGTACTGTATGTGTATCATCTATGTTATGCTAACAATCAACCTTTTTGGTTCCATTACCCCAGTCCTTTTTGGAAGGTTGATGAATATTACATGTTGCGTATTATTTTCTTTTATTTCGTCAACATATTGAAAAATATTTTCAACAATATTTGTATGCCCATCCAGTTTGTTTTATTAAAATGTGTAATAGTAAGCTTTATTGATATTAATAACACAATTTCTAATTAATATAGATTGTATGAATGTATTGTTTGTTACTTTCTACAAGGAACAAGTTTGTTACCTACTTTTGGCTTCATCATCATCATCAGCCTGTATATTTTGTTCCTACTATACATTATTCAGGAAGCAAGCCATAATATACTACGCTAGCCAAGTGCGTGTTGGCAAATGGCACATGTCATCGAACTTTTGATTCTCTGCTTTTGCCTTTGCCATGTAATGTACGTGGTAATATGGATTACCTGCAGATTGAATTATCAATTTAATTTATCGAACTCCCTACTTTTTTAATATAAGTCTGAGGTCCTGACTACTGAGCCACTACTACTTGCTTGTACTTTTCGTTACTGACGTTTTTTCATAGCCTTTTTACTATTTAATTATTCTTCTCTTTTACTATCAACGTAATACACAAAACGATGATCGTGACGTCAAAGCTTAATCTTTTAATTAAGCCCCTAAAGTATAAAAGAGTTGAAAATAACATTGTTGGAGAGCCTAATTCAATTTTAACGTTGGATCTTTTTTACGCCTACACGGCGCGTCAAACGTTACACCTTTGTAATCAAAATATCCAGTTTGCCTTCTAGCCGAAAAAAAAAATTTTTCAGTTAGTCAAAATACCGTATTAAATATCATTTAATAAACATTTTTAAAAGCTTACAAATCAATTACAAATTAAGAATATTTTACTATTTTTGTAATTATTACTATTTTTGTAACATTCCCAATCTGTTTAACCTCTGAAGAATGAAAAATGTATAATTACGAGGTACCAATTAAAACAAATTAATAATTTGTAATGTCATTGCATCGAGGATACCTATTCATTTTCTTTTTTTGTAACAAAAAGTGCGATATAGAATCCAAGAACTTAAAGTGACTACTCATTCATTACATCTTGCTGACCACTACATTGAGAAGTTTTGAATTAGTTGAGTAAAAGTTCAGTAGATAATTCGCACTCAGAATCTTCGAGTTACTCAGAAACTATGTGAATCTTTCAATATAACCCCTTTAACCATCCTTTTTTCTTTCAGTTTTTATTCGTTATGATAATTAGATTTATTTATATGCAAATAGTTACCATAATCATACATTTAAATACTTGAAATAAGCATAATATCTCTGATGATTCTTATTAAGCTTGTTACCTTTAGCCCCAGTTGTCTGGAAGAAATCAATTCTTAGTGTAGAGTGATAAATAAAAATAAATAAATCAAACATAGAAAAGAAAATGTTCTAAAATGTTTTAGTACAAGAACAATCATTGCTATATAGACATAGTAAATACAAGTCCATATTAATCTATTTGGCTGTCTGTCTACATGCCAATCCTGCTAAGAAGTTAAGTCCCGTTCTCCCCAGGGGCAAGGGGCAGACGCTCTCACACATATTTCACTTATCGATTTTATTACAGAATGACGATATAATCCATATGTTTAAGTATGTATAATTAATAGATACATTATTTGTTTAACAATATCAACGATTATGAAGTGAGGTAAAGAAGAGCAATCGGCTTAATTCATAATTTCTATAAAACTTTATTAGAGCTGAAGCAACACTGGCGCCATTCCCCATAAAATTATGTTATTTGCAGCTTACATTGTTTGCATGCAAGTTCTTTCTCTCATAAGAACACCCAAATATTTTAAGATTTTACGTTAGCACTATCCCTAGCAGAAAGGATGAAGGTTAATTCATTTGAATATTAAATTCTTTGCACTTCCAACGAAACAGTAATTCAGTTCAAAGAAAAAACTTTATAATCTTAATAATGAAACTCGCTAACGCCGGATTAATTTTCACGGATTTTCTTTTCCATCCTTAACGCGAACAATCTATACTAATATTATAAAGCTGAAGAGTTTGTTTGTTTGAACTTCGCTAATCTCAGCAACTACTGGTTCGATTTGAAAAATTCTTTCGGTGTTAGATAGCTCATTTACCGAGGAAGGCTATATATTGTCACGCTAAGACCAACAGGAGGAACTAATTTTTCTCTGGTTTCGATAATTCTCAGAATTATGTCTTCTATAAACGGGATACAGGTAAATTAGCTTGGAGAAATTTTTGCATATGTAGTGGTGTGTATATTACTCAGATCTTAGAGCGCGTTTCCACTATATCGTTCTGGCCTATACAAAAATGTTTCGATATCCTAACATTACTATTTAATTTTATACTTATTCCTAGCAACACTTTTGTTTTCAATAAAAACAAGTTTTTATTTGAAAGAAAATGGTTTTGACTTTATAAAAAAAAATATATCATTCAATTTTACGTCCTTGAGCAAACGACAAGGCGACTACCGTGAAACAATAAAATATCGTGTCCATAATAATTTGTTTCATAATTAATATTTGACCATAATAATTACGAAACAAAACAAATAAATAAATCGTCACTTGATAGTGGAAAGTGGAAACACGCACAAAACCAGAATAAACCAGTTTACGCTGTCCGCAGCTGCAGGTGCCACGTGCAGTCGTTTGGTACCGTTAGAAGTTAGAACATAAAGCACATTTCATTCAAAAATTATAATTATTATGTACGTAGTTTAATTGATAAATTTTGTATTTGTTGATTGTTGTTATTATTTGTTATTATTGTTATAATATTTGTTGAAGTGAATTACAAGTCCCGCAGCCGGAGGCCCCAAATGAAAACTCAGATGTACTTAAAAACTACATTTAATAGCTAAAATGAGACTTTTACACCCATGTCTGCACGATGCAGACCGGAGTTAAAGAATGAATTTATACAGTTTAATAATTATAAAGACGTAAGCTTGGATGCTAACTAAGGGAAATCGCATCCACATTCTATTCCCGTGCGAACGGCGTATTCAGCAGTTTTGTATGAAGGCAGGGCCATAACTAGTGTTTAATTTGTGTGTAAGTGTTGTAACTTTATATTGTTAATTCAATATGGCTCCAGTGTTAAAACATGGTCGAGGCAAGCCTTTGACTTCTCAAACTAAAGAATTAAACTTTAAATGTCGTTTCTTTTTCAGGTTAGTAAATTTTTCATTTTAGTAACATTGTTAATGTAAAAGTTATATGTATGTTAAATGTGCAAATATTAAAATAAAGTCTCATCTTTTTCAGAGGAGAGAGTTTAATTTAAAATCCCTTATATATACATAAAATAAAAACTAAAAATAAAATGTTGTTTTATTTTATTTGCTGACCATACACTACTACAAACGCAAAAATTTCTCCAAGCTAATTTACCTGTAGATCTCTATGTATTATAAAATTCTCGTGTCACAATGTTAGTAATCGCACTTCAAAACTGCTAGACCGATTCTTATGAAATTTATGCCTATCGGCTAGATCTGAGAATCAGCCAGTATCTTTTTTTCAGTGACAAGTGTACGGCAGAACAACGTTTGCTGGGACAGCTAGTAGGTATAGATATAATATATATAAATAGATAGTCCAATAATGTGCATTCAGCTGTAAAATGTTCTGCTTTGTCAGCAAAAGCAATAATTAATTAACTACAATACTGGGGATGCATTTGCACTCAATCAGCTAAAATTCAGATAATAAATTAAATTTGAATAAACTGATTCGATGTACAAATAAAAAATAACAATGTGGATAGTAAATTAAATTTGGTTGAAATATGAATTAAAGATTTAATAGAGGTATATGAAACCTTTTCCGTAATTAAAAATGCTCCCAATAGGAAAGAGGCGGTGAATACATCTCTTAACGATTTTCTAATTGAAAGTGATCAGCATTTTATTTTTGAGGTCAGTTCTATATTTTAAGACCTTATTATTTAATATGTATGCGATTTAATTATTTTTATATAAATATCAAGTGCCTTTTTTCAATTTATAATTTAATCAATCTGTTCTATGATCAAAAGAAAATCTCTTTTAATTAAACACCGTCTGAAAAAATGAATCGTTAATTTCTGAAACTTACGAAATAGTATTATTTGAAATTACATTTTATTATAAAATTACTAGCGGTCCGCCCCGGCTTCGCCCGTGGTACATATGAAAAATAGATGTTGGCCGATTCTCAGACTTACCCGATATGCACAGAAAATTTCATGAGAATCGGTCCACCCGTTTCGGAGGAGTATGCAGACTAACATTGTGACACGAGAATTTTATATATAAGATATTTATTAAATAAGTCCAACTTTCCATTTAAATCTGCGCTTAATCTAAATAAAATTTGACAACGTAGCAGTCTTTTGAAGTCTAGATAATTTTGCACTGCTTCAGATAGAGTAAAAGCTGCAAAAACTGCAATAGTTAACTGTTACAACGACCCCATTCACACTTTTAAAGCCCAATACGACGTGCGAACCCTTTATTTAAACCTTTGAAACTTTTACCAATAAATAGAAAACTGAAAAATACTTACATAATTTAAAAATCCATTAACACATTATTAAATCAATAATCAGTTCAGAGATCCAACACAAACCACATAATTGTAGCACATCACTCGCGAAACAATAAGTTCGTCACTACGTAATTCGGATCGTGAAAGCTCACCGTGAAAGCTTGCGTCACGGTCGAAAGCGCGAGGCCGACTGTCTCATTCAGACTTTCAGCGCTTCGGGACTCGTCTCCCAAACTGCGCAGCCATCGTAACTTATAAAATATAAATTGATATTGTATGCTCAGTATTGTTATCACCCCTGATTAATAAAACACTCGCTTTTAATTCTTTTGGAGGCCTTAAATTTTTCTTGCGCAGCCATTTCGCTTGAGGGCTTGTCGGTTTCTTATTAATTAGTGCTATCGTTTCGTTTTTGCCCAAACATTATACTATCTGTATTTTTTACGGTTCGATAGGTTATTATTTCGCTTGTCAGCGTAATTATGTAACGTAAAATTCAGGTTGAAAGAGATATTGTATATTATATTTTATAAAATATTGTAGAATAAATATTACATGACAAAAAAGTGTTGTTTAAATTTTTGTCTTTGTTCGGTTGTATTTTTTAAAGTATTTTAATTTAGAAAAAGTAAAAGTATTCTGCTTGATGAAGGACTTTTATTGAAAGATTTTTTGTAGATGATTTTATTTATAATACAACTTTGAACTCTTATAATGAATATATGTAATAATAATAAACACATATCCCATTACTGATTAGCATACTAGCTGAATTTAGTAACTATATCCATGGCAAAAGAGGGGTAAATATTAAGAGCCCTAGGCTGACATGATCCTAAAAATGTTAAGCCTAATTAATATAGCTTATAAGTTATAATTGTGAAAGGGATCTTAACTATATTATATTTCAGACTAAATTTTCTAAGTAATTTCAGGCACCAATTTCAAAACGACGTTTAAACGGAGTTAATGTGTATTTAGAACCAAAATTATGGTTGTTTCACTTCTTTAAAAAAATATATATGAAAGTAAATAAATTTATTCGGCCGTCTAGAATTAATAATGCTATATTTCCTAATATACAACTTCTCAGCTATTCCAATTAGCTTTGTCTCAAGTGCTTTTTGTTCTTGAAGCAATGAAGCTAGGTTATGTAAAACAATCGTACATTCTATGGATACTAACTTCAGTCCCTAGTGTAACGAGTTGCAAACAGTATCACGTTTCACCGATACTTGCTAGCTAAAACTAGTAATTGAATAGAATATACAGTGAAATACAAATTAATACCACGTATACTGACGTAACTTTTCATGTATGTATGAGTTTGATTCCGACGAAATTCAGCCTAAAAATACACATACCAGCTGTTATATTTTCGACAATCATTTTCTCGTTAAAACATTATTTTCGCTAAATCTGGAACTCTTATGGGATTTTATTAGACCATATTAACATATCAATTTCGATTTTCGTCGTTTGATTTCCTTTTACGTTAACACGAAATAATGCTAAAAATAATATGGCGGTCCATAATGTACTAAATAGTACTTAGAATCGTGTTACACTTCGTGACAGAGCTTATTACTTTCAAAAGTGTAGGTAATGGCGTTATAAGTCTCTAGACTTCATAATTTGATCAGAAACTTCCAGAAGTGGTAATTCAATCCTTAATAACAGTTATGAATAAGTTAATAACTAAGTGTGTACAATATTTATCTAGACCGCGAGTGCTGCCTTTATAGGTTAATATTAAAGGGCGGGAGTATGCCCTTGTCCCGCTTGGATTATATTCGAGACTAGAAAACTAATATCTGAATAATTTATTTCTGCATTAAGGATTATTATTTAAAGTCAACTTATTACTATATATACTATTAACTATTATTATATTATTACTTATTATGAAATATTAATAAGTCTGAGTCTAAGTCTGAAGAATCTGCTCATTTTTTGAAGTCTAGTAAAAAGGAGTTTTGGTTCGCCTGATGGTATGATCCCACTGCCCATAAATACTTGCAGATGCGTAAGGTTTGCATACGACCTAACGTAGATATTGATTGACTGCTTTAAATTTACATTTTATCATACTGTTATGTCCTATTTCATTCACCATATTATATTAACCCACCAGTAACAACCGTTTTGATTTTAACAATCATTTCAAGCACATCTCTTGTAAACTTAATACTAGCGCTATTAATCCATACTAATATTATAAATGCGAAAGTAACTCTGTCTGTCTGTCTGTCTGTTTCTCAATCACGCCTAAACTACTGAACCAATTTTCACGAAATTTGGTATGGAGATATTTTGATACCCGAGAAAGGACATAGGATAGGTTTTATCCCGGAAATCCTACGGGAACGTGTTTTTCTTTGAAAACGCGGGCGAAGCCGCGGGCGGAAAGCTAGTTATCTATAAAGTCGTTCTAAACCGTTTATAAGGCCATATTTCTACCTCAATTGATCTATTATTATAATCGCGTTAGATTTTTATGTTCCAGCTGAGCTATTTAATTATAGATGGAACGATGGACGCTGGAAATTGTCGACTGAAGCTAAAATCGTTTTAACTGTAACGTTCAAATGGAATTAATTAGAGGCATTGATTTCAACGTAAATATGAATTACAATGGTTTTGTACTACTAATGTATGATCAGTATATGAGAATGAATGTAAGGTTATTAGAAGTAGATTTAATTTTTGTGTTAATTTAATTTTTATTTGAGATTTGTTATCGATCATTTTGTTTATGTATTTGCTCTGTATGGGGGAGGTTTTCGGGTAAATTATAAGATTGAGATTTGAGATAAATTGAGATATTTATTATTAGTTCACTATAATGAGATGAGATGATGTAGCTCCGCCCGGTACGGAGTCCGACTGCGAACTAACTTATTGTGTGGTAAAACAATAATTAATACAATATAATAAAATACGCAACATCGACGCATTGCATTCCGGGAACATGTATTGGCTGTACGATTAGGTAATCGTACATGCTCCGTCCGGTTCATCTTTCAGCGCTGTGACTCTTATTAAAATATCATAATATATAACAATAACTAAAAAAGCATTTTAAATAATCACGCCAAATTAAACAAAAACATGTTATAACAACCAACACGCAATTTGAACTATAATCAAACTCAACACACTGAATTAAAAAAGAACCGCAAATATAACAAAAAAGCGTACAATAATTAAAAATGAAATAATATCCGATTTTAAATCTAGCTGAAACATCCGCATCCACTTAATGCATGCAAAAACAATCTCGAATTATACAGAGAGATAAAGGACGATAAATATTAAGTAATATTAAAATGTTGGCATACAATCGTTGCAGATAGTGTTATCTTGCATGTAAATGCTGGAGTTTGCTTTTGTCTTGTGCCAAGTGTGTACATCCTTGTTAGTAAGATACTACTTTTTGTTTATCTTAGCAACCTAATGTATTGTTGCGAAACCGCTTTCGCGTATGTTTATTTAGGTGATAACAAAAAAACCACATCGAATCATATTTGACTGACCGGTTGGCTTGGTTGGTAGTGGCCCTGCTTTCTAAGCCAGAGGTCGTGGGTTCGATTCCCACCCGGGGCAAATATTTGTGTGATGAACATAGATTTTTGTCCTGTGTCTGGGTGTTAATTATCTATATAAGTATTTATTTAAAAATTATATATATGTATGTTTATCAGCCATCTGGTTTCCACAACACAAGCGAAAGATTAGTATGGGATCTGATTGTGCCGTGTGTGAAAATTGTCCTGAAATATTTATTTATTTATATAAAACTTGGTATATAAAACTAACCTAACGGTACATTATCTATTCAAAAGTTAGCAGTTACCCACATAAGATTATTTAAGTACAAGTATAGCTCTATAATTTTTTTTCAACTGAAATATTATTACACCAAATTCTATGCATGAAAAATATCTGTATGTATTCCGGAATCTCATTTGTTACACAAAATAAATCTGGCTTAAAACAATGCTAAAACCTCAATTATAAAAATTCAGCTTATATATGAAAAATAATAATTGTACGCAAAATTGATACAAGGACACTATATTTGATAAACACAAACGCTTAGTGCAGTTAACACGTGGTCGTTTACACGTAACAGCATCGACGACACAATTTATGGTGATATACCGCCATTTCTTCCGTGTATAAGGCCATTCCACGAGATAAACTTAGCTCGAGCACTTAAAAATACATTATAACAATATGCTGACTAAAAACTTCATAATTTTGCGTTTTCTTGTATAATTATAACAGCATCTACCTATATAGAAACTTTTAGAAATTAAAAATGTTGTCGTATTGTCCGTAAGGTGTCGGGTAGGTAAGTAATATAAATAAATTAATAACTTTTTTAATCCGTTCAAAATACCTCTAAGTCCAAAATTTTGGCATTTAAACTGTTTCATGAAATAACAGTTCTTTAACTTCAAATCGAATAAAGGTCTATTAATAATATCTTTAAACATACTTTCTTGTTAGCATTTCCCTTAATTTTGCGCTGAGTGTTGTTCTTTGACCAAGTATCTTCAGGATTCAAGTCCGTACTCGTTTGAGAAGAATCTTTGAATTCAGCTGACCTTTTTTGATTCAACTTAAAGTGCCTTCCGATTTCTAATGACTTGGGTTAACTATAAATTCTCTTTCGTAGAGAATTTTAAAGGTAATAAAATAAAAATATAATATATTGTTTCGATAAATTTTAAATATAATAATATATTGTTTCGATATAGGTATATGTAAGTATATTTAGTTGTTTAGTTTAAACTAAATTATTGATAAGAATCTGATAGAGTCTGCGGTAAGGATTAGTTTCGAATATACTTTTTATCAGAATGTTATGAAAGGCACGTTTATAATACCAACATTTTATATTTCATTGCAATAGCAAATAGTTTTTTATTCCACAATTAACTTCGAATCTGGCAGAATTACAAAAACATGAAATGAAAATATATTCATTACATACGAAATCGCTGATTCGACTAATTAGGTTTCGTTGTGAGAAACTTGGCCTAACTTGTCTTCATTAATTTATAATTCGTGACTTTTCCAAGGGCTTAGCAAAATGTTAGACGAAAGTCTGGCTTCATAGGCTAGGGACGGATCTAGGGTAAGGTTCAGTAGAATTTTTTATACCAAATTCGAGCTTTTCGCAAGTTTTTGTGGGTGGAATTATAATTTTCACTTGTTTATTTAAATAGGGTATAGGATTACTTTCTTACTTCACTGAAATGCGTAGGTAGCTCCATTTTCCAATGGGTATAAGAATAATAATTGTCACAAATTGAAAGGGAACTTAAATTTAATAAAGGTTTTGTAGGTCTAAAATAGCAAAAGAAGAAGTAATACTCTTTTAAAAGAAAATTTACTGCTCTACATCAAACGTGTTTCTTTAAAAAATAGACAAATTGAAACCCTATTCACACGTTATTATTTTATGAATTAAATATATATTATAGTCTCGTCTCATAGACTTATAAGTTATAACATATACACATACCTACGTTATCGTCACTTAATTTAACGTGATTAATCTCTAAAGCTTTGTATCGATGTGAAAGGTATTTGCTACGTTTGTATCACAGTTTTCTATCACATGAGTTTCTATTTACGTAAGTACGTGATGCATTCAGCGGACAAGAATTGATTTATAACAATGCCATTCTCTCTCTAGATAAACGGCGCATAGACAAATACGCTACCTTGGCTAGAAAATATTTTTACAGTTCATTAATTAAATGCTATAGGTACTTTATTAAATAAAGTTATGATATTTAGCGCTTATACAAATTATCAAACAAGACTTCAACCTTAAATCTCAGTCTGTTTGAGTGTAAATTTTATATTCAACTAGCGGTCCGCCCCGGCTTCGCCCGTGGTACATATTTACGTTTTCTCTACATAAGAACCATCCTCGTACTTCAAGGAATATAATAAAAAAAGAATTATCGAAATCGGTTCAGCCGTTCTCGAGTTATGCGCTTACCAACACATTTTGCGATTCATTTTTATATATAAGACTAGCGGTCCGCCCCGGCTTCGCCCGTGGTACATGTTCACGTTTTCTCTACATAAAAACCATCCTCGTACTTCAAGGAATATAATAAAAAAAGAATTATCGAAATCGGTTCAGCCGTTCTCGAGTTATGCGCTTACCAACACATTTTGCGATTCATTTTTATATACAGGGTGTAATCGTTAAGTGTGCACAGGCGATTATTCCGTAACTATTACAGATATCAAAAAACTTTAAACTGATATCGAAAGTACTTAACCTAATGAGTAAAATGGCCATAATAAATTTTAAAAAATAATACGAGAAATATCTAAAAAATTAACTTTAAACCCTCCCATACATTTAGTATGAGATATGAATATCCCATGTACATGGGTTGATCCAAAAGTAATGATAATCAATATTAAACAAGGTTAACATTACAGTTAAAATAATTATGTATTTCTCTAGATAGTCTTCTAACTAGATAATATACTTCGATATTTTTTTTCCTTAACTTAGAAAAAAAAACTTTGACTTCATCTACAAAAACCCCTCAAAATCGGCCATCACTTCGCTGTCGTCTTAAAATTTCTTGTATCGACGGTATTTCTTGTGCCAAGGTAAGAGATAGAATTAACTAGGAGCTAGATCTTACAAACAGGGTGGGTGTTCAAGCATTTTCAATGCCGATTTTTGATTGGCAGCCATCGCAACTGACGCTTTGTGATCTGGTGCGTTGTCTTGGTGAACCAACATTCAAGACCGAAGTTTGCCATGTCTCTTTTTCTTACTAACCTACCCGCAATCTTTTAATTTGGTCTGTGTAGTAAGAGCCCTGTGTAGTAGTGGCTACCTTCTTAAAATATTCCACATTTCTTCAGCGTCCCAAAAAACTACGGCTTTAATCTATCCCACTAATTTTCACTTTGAAAATCTTCACCGTCACTTTGGAAGCTCGCATCCAGGCCATTGATTGTTTCCTGGTTTCAGCATAAAGCAGCGTAACGCCCATGGTCACAAATCGTGACAAAAATTATCCTGATCTCATTAAAAATTTAGAAATTCACCCTCGAAATGTCGAATCGTTGTTTCTTCTTTTCGTCGGGATACATTCTGGCTCGCACTGTTCACATTAAAATTAATGTTAATACTTGGAAACGTGGCCTGTAGATATAATTTTTTTGTGATAACTTAGTGATTACATGAGCAAGCATAAAACATTTATATTATATTTTTATGTGTACAGGAAATACCCAATTATCATTACTTTTGGATCAACCTATACATTTAATATGAAAGATTTTAGCTTTTTTTTTTGTTTTTTTGGTTTTCTGCTTTAATTACTTCGCAAATTTGGAGGGAAGTTCATTTAGAAACTGTAAATAGACCTCCTCATTGTATTGCACAATAAGGACGTCACTTCGAAAATCTACTATGAATACAAAATGTATGGGAAATAAATTGTATGGGAGCGTTTAATGTAACATTTTTGGTTATTTCTCGTTTTATTTTTAAAAATTTATTAGGGCCATTTTACTCATTAGGTTAAGTACTTTCGATATCAGTTTAAAGTTTTTTGATATCTGCAATAGTTACGGAATAATCGCTTGTGCACACTTAACGATTACACCCTGTATAAGATTATAATTACGTTGATATTGATTGTTTTCACACTTCATCTGTACCTATGTATGTAACTAACTTTAAACTTTTTTATTTATTTAATGTTACGAAAACCAGTTCATTCATAATAGTTCTATATCTACTTCTAGGTTCTTGGACTTTACCTAACTACTTTTAATTAATGTCCGTCTTAGCACTTTAACCAACCATCCTCGGTTTCATAATAGAAAACTAAAAGAGAATATAACTGAAAAGTTCAACATTTTATAAGATGACGAAACATTTGCGCATTTTCATCGCCTTGATTTTTATATACACTCATTTTAGTAAACGAGAACGTTGAGACGACATCCATGTATGTGGTCCATATTTTTATATTAAAGTGTTATAGCCGTTCCTTGCTACGATATTATAAAAGTGTCTTTACTGGTGTTTAGTTAATAGCAAGATTACAAGACATGAAACAAAGTTGAGTACCTCGGCAATATTCAGGGTCCTTAGTTTTTCATAAATTGTAGTAGTCAGGTATATTCTTGATAAGACTTTTAATATGAAGACTCTATTTATTGGCTTTACACTTTACAGCTATGGTAGAATTAGAGTGGTAGGTATTAGAAGAAATCTTTATTGATCGTTACTATTTTTACATAATATATCAATCATTCATTCTTAATAATTATCTCTTCTTCTCTCTCATTCTTCTTCTTCTCTATAATTCCTAATAATTTCAGTTTTACTAATTACGTCTTCCTTTTCATTATTCTGAAATGATAACTTATCTATCGATATCATTGACATAATATTATTACTACGTATGGAGGAGACACCACGAACAAAATCTGTGCGCCATTTTTTTGCTCTAACTAAGTTTTAAAAATTATTATCTAGTTAGGTACTTACCGATAAAAGTTATTCCTTTGCACTTTTCCGCATTATTTGTATTATTTGTGCAATATCGTAACACACACGAAGGCATAACAACATAAACAATGGACTATTGTTAATTATTTAAAATAATAATTTAAAAAATATATTCATGAGTTTTCAATCTATAGTGGTTTAAAGTTAACTCAAAAATGGAGCATTTTCGTAAATTTTCTAAAAAATCTTAGAGAAAGTGTAAGAAATGTTATAGTATGCTATATATTCGTGATCTACTCAATAAGCTCTTTCATTTGATACCCCACACGGCATGTTTTGGAAATTTTTATTCTTTTCTTTGTATGCCATATTTAATTACCGGGGTGGGGGGAGGGGGACCACAAAACTGGTTGGCAACATCTGTCTATAGGATGTCTGGGATCTATACAATATATGTATATCAGAAGTCAGATTTAGGTCCGCTATTTTTGCAAACGAACATCTCCTTGGAGCCTGCTCTATATAGTAATACCACAATATACAGATACATACAGTACAAAGGAAAATACAGTATAAGGAAACTTCATACAAAATGTTCGAAATGGCTCCCCCCCATAGAAATCTAAATAACAAGACACATAGAAGGGCTATAATGTC